>CM055897.1:56427390-56649952 GCA_029582155.1 Panopea generosa
ATAGGCCATGCCTGTTGAAACTATAGGTCGGCCTCTTGAAAGTAAATTCCGGCCTGTTGAAAGTATAGGTCGGCCTGTTGAAAGTATAGGTCGGCCTGTTGAAAGTATAGGCTTGCCTGTTGAAAGTATAGGTCGGTCTGTTGAAAGTATAGGCTTGCCTGTTGAAAGTATAGGCTTGCCTGTTGAAAGTATAGGCCTGTCTATTGAAAGTTTAGGCATGCATATTGAAAGTATAGGCCTGCCTGTTGAATGTATAGGCCGGTCTGTTGAAAGTATAGGTTTGCCTGTTGAAAGTATAGGTTTGCCTGTTGAAAGTATAGGCCTGTCTATTGAAAGTATAGGCATGCATATTGAAAGTATAAGCATGCATATTGAAAGTATAGGCCTGCCTGTTGAATGTATAGGCCGGTCTGTTGAAAGTATAGGTTTGCCTGTTGAAAGTATAGACCTGTCTATTGAAAGTATAGGCATGCATATTGAAAGTATAGGCCTGCCTGTTGAAAGTATAGGCCGGTCTGTTGAAAGTATAGGTTTGCCTGTTGAAAGTATAGGCTTGCCTGTTGAAAGTATAGGCCGGACTGTTGAAAGAATAGGTCGGCCTGTTGAAAGTTTAGGCTTGCTTGTTGAAAGTATAGGTCGGAATGTTGAAAGTATAGATCGGCCTGTTGAAAATATAGGCCTGCCTGTTGAAAGTATAGGCCTGTCTATTGAAAGTATAGGCATGCATATTGAAAGTATAGGCCTGCCTGTTGAAAGTATAGACCGGTCTGTTGAAAGTTTAGGCTTGCCTGTTGAAAGTATAGGCCTGCCTGTTGAAAGTATAGGCATGCATGTTGAAAGTATAGGCCGGTCTGTTGAAAGTTTAGGCTTGCCTGTTGAAAGTATAGGCCTGCCTGTTGAAAGTATAGGCATGCATGTTGAAAGTATAGGCCGGTCTGTTGAAAGTATAGGCCTGCCTGTTGAAAGTATAGGCCTGCCTGTTGAAAGTATAGCCATGCCTGTTGAAAGTATAGGCCTGCCTGTTGAAAGTATAGGCCTGCCTGTTGAAAGTATAGGCCTGCCTGTTGAAAGTATAGGCCTGCCTGTTGAAAGTATAGGCCGGTCTGTTGAAAGTATAGGCATTTTTGTTGAAAGTATAGGTCGGTCTGTTGAAAGTATAGGCCATGCCTGTTGAAAGTATAGGCTTGCCTGTTGAAAGAATAGGTCGGCCTGTTGAAAGTATTGGCCATGCCTGTTGAAAGTATAGGTCGGCCTGTTGAAAGTATAGATCGGCCTGTTGAAAGTATAGGCTTGCTTGTTGAAAGTATAAGTCGGCCTGTTGAAAGTATAGGCTTGCCTGTTGAAAGTATAGGTCGGTCTGTTGAAAGTATAGGCTTGCCTGTTGAAAGTATAGGCCTGCCTGTTGAAAGTATAAGCTTGTTTGGTGAAAGTATAGGTCGGTCTGTTGAAAGTATAGGCTTGTCTGTTGAAAGTATAGGCTTGCCTGTTGAAAGTATAGACTTGCCTATTAAAAGTATAGACTTTCCTTTTGAAAGTATAGGCTTGTCTGTTGAAAGTATAGACTTGCCTGTTGAAAGTATAGGCTTGCCTGTTGAAAGTATATGCTTGCCTGTTGAAAGTATAGGTCGGTCTGTTGAAAGTATAGACTTGCCTGTTGAAAGTATAGGCTTGCCTGTTGAAAGTATAGGCTTGCCTGTTGAAAGTATAGGCTTGCCTGTTGAAAGTATAGACTTGCCTGTTGAAAGTATAGACTTGCCTGTTGAAAGTATAGGCTTGCCTGTTGAAAGTATAGGTCGGTCTGTTGAAAGTATAGACTTGCCTGTTGAAAGTATAGGCTTGCCTGTTGAAAGTATAGGCATGCCTGTTGAAAGTATAGGCTTGCCTGTTGTTGCAACAACTCCATCGTGTATCTTGAAGATACGTACATATATTCAAATTAAAACATAAAGGGTTAATGATCGTAAATACTTTCAGTGTTTACTAGTTTTAAATGTTTCAATATGAATTGTTTGCAAAGTCACGAGAATGCACAACGATTACTGCCTATTGAATTAAGATGGTGTCTGTATTTGTTGGTGAGGTACTGTTTCCCTTACAAATGTGCTCGCCTGTAATCAACTTTGTTCTTTGCCCACAGCGGTTGCTGCTGCTTCTACTGCTATACTATAACAACTTATTTTACTATTACAACTACCACTTAAACTTACAATAACAACATCAGCAGCAACAGCAACAATGAGTACAACAACAACATTGACAACAACAATGACAACAACAACAATGACAACAACATCAATGACAACAACAACAATGCCAAAATGAGCAACAACAACAACAATTACAACAACAACAACAATGACAACAATATTGACAAAAAACAATGAACCCAACAACAACAACAATGACACCAACGATGACAACATAAATGACGAAAACAACAACAAAACAACCTCAACAACAATGACAACAGCAACATTGACAACAACAACATTAACAACCAAAACACAAACAGCAACAATGTCAACAACAACAACAACAACAACAACATCAATGACAACAGCAACAACAACAATGACTACAACAACATTGACAACAACAACAATGACAACAACAACAATAACAATGCCAACAACAAGGATAACAAAAACAATGATAAAACAACAACAAAAACAATGACAACAAAAATGATGAAAACAACAATGTAAACATGATTGACAACAGTAACAACAACAATGACAACAACAATGATAACAACAACAATGATAAAATCAATGACAACAATAACAACATTGAAAACAACATCAATAACAATAAAAGCAATAAATATAACAATCACAACAATGGCAACAACAATAATGTTAACAACAGCAACAATGACTACAGCAACAGCAATAATAATAATGACGATTATAACAATCCCAACAGCAACAATAATAATAACAATAGCAACAACAACAATCATAACTACAACAGCAATGACAACAGCAACATTGACCACAACAACAACAGTAACAATAATAATAACAATGACAACAGTAACAGTGACCACAGCAGCAACAATAACAATAGTAACAACCACAATGTCAACAGCAGCAATGACCACAACAATAATAATAACAACAACAACAACAACAATGACAACAGCAGCAATGACTACAACAACAACAATAACAATAACAACAAATATGACAACAGCAGCAATGACCACACCAACAACAATAACAACAACAACAATAATGACAACAGCAGCAATGACTACAACAACAACAACAAGAATAATAGCAACAACAATGACAATAGCAACAATGACCACAACAACAACAATAACAACAACAATGACAACAGTAGCAATGACTACAACAATAATAACAATAGTAACAACCACGATGACAACAGCAGCAATGATCGCAACAACAACATTAACAACAACAACAACAACAACTACTACAACAATGATAGCAACACTTTATAACAATTGAAATTAGTCAGTTCTATTTGCATGTCTAAAAAACAAAGGCAACGAAGTCAAAAACATAAAGGTTTAAGGAATTCTTCTATACCTATTTATTTATTTACAAGCGGATACCGCGTCGTTTTATACAAATGTCAACAGCTGTAGCGAAACCTCACTGTAGGTGTCAAGGACGGGGAGTAAATTGAATTGCACCGTGCAGTTCTGCCATTGGTTGAACTTCGATTTTTTAGACCCACCTTGGGTATAAAAGGGAGAAAATATTGATGGGAGTGTTTTCCCTTATTTTTCAAATCGCATTCAGGTCGGGTCAGGTCAGTGAGAGTATTTTTCAAATTTAAAATAAGTTAGTTATCTTAAATTTATAAATTTGTCATGTAACATTGTCTTCGTATTACTAATAGTTCCTGAAATATTCATAATAAAACATTACACAATTTTTAGTTATTGTATTTAATCTATAGCTAGTAACAGTAAATTTGAATTTTAAAAGGTTGTCATGTAATCATTGTTTACAAACAAAGAGGCATGTACTCCAATGTGGCTATGCAAAGATAGGAGATGCAAACTACAAATCACGCAATGACTTACCAGTCTTACAAAATGTTTTTTATTTGTTATCCATACTTGTATAGAAATAAACACAATAGTTACCAAATGTCTTCAAAATATCATTGGATGTCTTCATTAAGTTACTTAAATTTCTTGGTATGTCATTTTATAAATTGCTGTATTTAAAATCAATAACAGTATCTAAAGTATAAGGAAGAATCAACTGTGGCATGTCCATTTGTCTAATAAAGCAGCTATTATCAAAACACATATCTACTGCCGCATGAACAATTGTCTGATAAAGCTACTAGCACCAAACACATATCTACTGCCGTATGAACGATTGTCTGATACAGTAACTAGCACCAAAACACATATCTACTGCCGCATGAACAATTGTCTGATAAAGCAACTAGCACCAAACACATATCTACTGCTGTATGAACAATTGTCTGATAAAGTAACTAGCACCAAAACACATATCTACTGCCTCATAAACAATTGTCTGATTAAGCAACCAGCACCAAAACACATATCTACTGCCACATGAACAATTATCTGATAAAGCAACTAGCACCAAACACATATCTACTGCCGTATGAACAATTGTCTGATAAAGTAACTAGCACCAAAACACATATCTACTGCTTCATGAACAATTGTTTGATTAAGCAACCAGCACCAAAACACATATCTACTGCCGCATGAACAATTGTCCGATAAAGCAACTAGCACCAAACACATATCTACTGCTGTATGAACAATTGTCTGATAAAGTAACTAGCACCAAAATACATATCTACTGCCTCATGAACAATTGTCTAATAATTCAACTAGCACCAAAATACATATCTACTGCCGCATGAACAATTGTCTGATAAAGCTTCCAGCATCAAAACACATATATACTGCCGCATGAACAATTGTCTGATAAGGCAATTACATGTAGCACCAAAACACGTATCTACTGCCACATGAACAATTGTCTGATCAAGCAGCCAGCACCAAAACACATATATACTGCCGCATGAACAATTGTCTGATAAGGCAATTACATGTAGCACCAAAACACGTATCTACTGCCACATGAACAATTGTCTGATAAAGCAGCCAGCACCAAAACACATATATACTAGCGTATGAACAGTTGTCTGATTAAGCAACCAGCACCAAAACACATATCTACTGCCACATGAACAATTATCTGATAAAGCAACTAGCACCAAACACATATCTACTGCCGTATGAACAATTGTCTGATAAAGTAACTAGCACCAAAACACATATCTACTGCTTCATGAACAATTGTTTGATTAAGCAACCAGCACCAAAACACATATCTACTGCCGCATGAACAATTGTCCGATAAAGCAACTAGCACCAAACACATATCTACTGCTGTATGAACAATTGTCTGATAAAGTAACTAGCACCAAAATACATATCTACTGCCTCATGAACAATTGTCTAATAAAGCAACTAGCACCAAAATACATATCTACTGCCGCATGAACAATTGTCTGATAAAGCTTCCAGCATCAAAACACATATATACTGCCGCATGAACAATTGTCTGATAAGGCAATTACATGTAGCACCAAAACACGTATCTACTGCCACATGAACAATTGTCTGATAAAGCAGCCAGCACCAAAACACATATATACTGCCGCATGAACAATTGTCTGATAAGGCAATTACATGTAGCACCAAAACACGTATCTACTGCCACATGAACAATTGTCTGATAAAGCAGCCAGCACCAAAACACATATATACTAGCGTATGAACAGTTGTCTGATAAAGCAGCCAGCATCAAAACACATATATACTGCCGCATGAACAATTGTCTGATAAAGCAATTACATGTAGCACCAAAACACATATCTACTGCCACATGAACAATTGTCTGATACAGCAGCTAGCACCAAAACACATATATACTGCCGCATGAACTATTGTCTGAGAAAGCAACTAGCACCAAAACACATATCTTCTGCCGCATGAACAATTGTCTGAGAAAGCAACCAGCACTTTTTACTTTTAATGCATGTTCGGCTGTAAATACATACAATGAACAAGTGATTTAATATGTTATAGCAGAAATGACCCGGTTTTGTTACTCTTAATGCATGTTCG
The DNA here is from genome assembly GCA_029582155.1 of Panopea generosa. Taxonomy (NCBI): domain Eukaryota; kingdom Metazoa; phylum Mollusca; class Bivalvia; order Adapedonta; family Hiatellidae; genus Panopea; species Panopea generosa. The sequence goes on from CM055897.1 coordinate 56,433,554, forward strand.
GGTGTAAATACATACATGCCCACATCTAGACTTCATATGATTATCGATTATACATTAATCATGAGAACATTCCAACATGATCTAGATGAAATCACGACAGCTATGGGGTCTGTATGCATAAGATTAAAGTGGAAGGAGATAAGGTGATTATAGTCCAGTTAAAAATTTTTCTAACCAAGCTCAACAGTTCAAGTTTTTGTTATGATTTTCCCATAATTCAAACGTTTGACGTTAACAATATGCCGTATCGGTGTCACCAGCCGAGTGGCGTTTGACGTTAACAATATGCCATATCGGTGTCGCCAGCCGAGTGGCGTTTAAGTTAGATTGTACGTTCATGCTATAATCCATATAAAAATGTCACGGCTTCAAGGTAAACATTTCGAATAGCAAAATTTAGCACGACTAGTTGATTAAATCATGAGGAGTCATATTTGATGTGCATATTAATATAATACGAGCAGTGAAAAAAATCAATTATTATTTAACGTTTGTAAGATAAGCTATGGATCTCAAACATCATCAAAATACACTCCAACTCGTTAATGACATGTTTTTTTCTTTTATCAATTTAATTTATTTTTTAGAAAAATTTCATGCTGGGTTACACCCACTGAGCCATATCGGGCATAAGGATATTTATTAAAATAATATATCGAAATGGGTTACTTATGCTTGAATCATGAAAGTCCGAATGACCAGGTGAATAACGCCAAGCAGTGCGCGCTAGATATCATTTTTAAGATTTGGTATTCCTATTTCTTATTTTAGTTATAAATGTTAAGTAGATGCTTTAATTTCGCTGTAAACTTAATACTGTTGTTATACATTTATAGCGAGTTTCCCTGACAGATTGCATTTAAAATCTATATCAAAATTACAAATTAATATTCGATGATGAGTGCTTATACACCATTTTTTGTTGCGACATCCGTAGGCTTTAATGTGACTATTTTATCAAACTACTTCTCCATCCACATAGACTACTGCCGTGTCTGTGTAGACACCCGTTTATGTACCTGTATTACACTTATTAATTATCAAGGTGGGGGCGATGGTATTTTGTAAAACGATTTCCATAACAAGAAGAACATATAGAAAGACGTGCAACTAACAAAGACGTGTTTGTTTACAATATCTAAAAATGTCATCAATAGTTGATTCATTTGCTAGTTTTCTTTCTCTGAACCTTAGTTTCTCTCGTCTGACAGCGAGCGGGACGGGTCACTCTTGCCAAAATAGATAAATATGATAATGATTGAATATTTTGTAAATCGAACAGTCTTTGTTAAACTATCAAGCCTGCAATGTTTTAATTACGTTCTAGTGCACCTGCAGCGTTTTATTAAAATGAAACATCATAACCCAACTATATTTTCTTTGTCATGATGCAATTTGATTGACTTATTTCAAGGTCTCCTTTGTCAATTATTAAAGCCTAATCAATAAGTATAGATTATCGCCGATGGTAGATACTAATTAGATTAACGATATTTATTCTATATATAATTATAGAACAGCTCAATACGACGTTTTGTGAATTTTGACATTGATCAATTAAATGCATGAATGATCCTCGTATTTTGTTATCAATAGACAATCGTTAATCGTTTCTGATTGCAGGTGTATTTGTCAAGATAGGCTGCCAAAGAGTGAAAATTGAAACCAGTCCCACTATTTGGAGGCAGTATATATTAAGAAGACACAATAGCGAAGTAAACAGTTTTATGATCCATGGGAAATATAAACGCTAAATCATACAACGCGATGTGATTAGAGATGTATTGAGATGAAATAGATATGTGAAGTGCAGGCATGGAATACCATGGCCAATAGCGGCGACTCTATAGGGACAGCCTTAGTTTTAATATCCATCTTCGCTATCGTGAGCAATTTCGTGTCCGTGATTGTGAAACTGTGCAAAGAGTTTACACATCCGAAACTGTGGAAATATTCTTTATTGTATCAGGATATAGCGCATCTGTTGCTTTCAATTGGATTATTGTTGTTTTGTATAAACTTGAAGATCGAAAATCAGTTTATATGTGATATAACAGGTTTTTTCTTGCTTTTTGGAGTTATACAGTGCTTGCTAGCGTTCCTAACAACTGGGATAATATTGCTATCTATACAAAATCCAGGAAAATCTACGTCACTTTCATCTTTCCACAGAAACATTGTTGTTATTATAATCACACCGGAAATCGCACTAGGCGCGGTTCTTTCGTTCCTCCCTTACATTGCTAAAGATTTGTTTAACACTTCCGCCCAATTGGATGTTGATTGTCTTCAAATCCGAGAGCACGGTAAGGAAGGAGCTGCGTATGGTACGCTTGTAGTGGTTATTTGGTGGATATTGCTTATTGCAACGGTAGTTTCCGACGTCATTCTTGTTCTAAAAATCTGGAAATTTAATAACCGTATTAATTCTGCACAAAACAATGTATGGCAGTCTCAACTGATTTCCCAAGGAAAACGTTTGGTGGTAGTATCGGTATTTGAACATTGCGTACACATATGTGTAGATTTACTAATCACAATAACGATATATGCTGATTATGAAACATTAAAAACAAACAACACATGGATTGTAATGACGTCATTGGCCGTGGGGGCCATTTTTCACGGTGTAGTGTCTAACGTAAGTGACATCATGTGGACCTCGTGCTGTTGCCGTAGTAACGATGAAGTAAAGGAACCTCACAGGAAGCTGAAGAAACTAGAGTTGATTAAGATAGAGGTAACTATACAAGTCATTTAATTCCAAAATCAAAAGCAACTGTTACATCTTTTTTACCGATATGTATTTTCCTGTCAATTCATAAAATGAGTATAACAGTAACGCTGTACTTATATACAGTGGAAAATACTTAGCTACATATCGTCAATAGCTGTCCTCATTCAAACTAACATCGCTATATCGTCTGTACCTGTCCTCATTCAAACTAACCTGGCTATATCGTCTGTACCTGTCCTCATTCAAAATAACGGAGCTAAATCGTCTGTACCTGTCCTCATTCAAAATAACGGAGCTATATCGTCTGTACCTGTCCTCATTCAAAATAACGGAGCTATATCGTCTGTACCTGTCCTCATTCAAACTAACCTGGCTATATCGTCTGTACCTGTCCTCATTCAAAATAACCTTGCTATGTCTTCTATACCTCTTCACATTCAAAATAACCTTGCTATGTCTTCTATACATCTCCACATCAATTTGTTTTTCGAAATTCACAATTCAAACATGACAATGTTGCCAAAATGTTCAAAATACTTCAATAATGCCATTCAAATAAAATAAATGATCATTAAAATAAGGAAAATGCATTTTTAAAGAACAAAAAACGAGGATTATTTATATCCGCCATTATGCGACTATCCCACGGAAGCACTTCCTTTTTCCAATTGTGGTGCTATGCCTATAAGTGTTTTAGATACAATATATTAATTTGGAATGGCGATTGAAAATGAGCGCATGTGGAAAAAATAACAACACAAAAATGTAGGCCTACTCAACTCATAGTTTGGTCTAGTCAGGGGAAATGTTACTGACAAGTGTGCTTTTGAGATTTCCCCTTGTATATTAATCTTCACTTGTACTGCGAGTGATTTTGTATAACCTTCCCCGAGTGCATTCCGAGGGCATGTCAACATGTTAGAATGCTTACACACTTACAATACTGCCAAACACTTTGTTATAAATGGACTTACCGTTGTGTATAATAATAGCAATACATACTGCTAAAAACTTTGTTATTAATAGAAATGATTGCTGTTGACAACGGGCAGGAAAGGCACATATACTGAGTTATATGCTGAAGGCCTCATGAAAGATTCAATTTATTCATATGAGTTTTCTCGTCAATAATAGTCTTATAATTATTATTATTATTATTATTATTATTATTATTATTATTATTATTATTACTTATTCTCACCCTAAAACAAGAAATCCCAGGATAATGGCGATGCGCAATGTAACACAAATATTTAATACTAAAGTTTGTTTCGTTATAAATTGTATTTCAATAAAGCGTTGATGGCGGTGTGCACGCTGATACATGGCGAGACTTACATATTGTGTATAGTTGTTATTTTTTAAAATACGATCTGATGTCACTGGAATGTTTCAAATAAATCTTAATTTACTGATACCTGTGAACGAGCTAACGCAGAATACACTGTTTATGATCACTTTCATATCGCTGTAAATGAAAAACACGAATGGAGACTTCATAATTATGTTGTATAAAGGTATTGATAACCTCATATCAAATTATCAAAACTCAAAGTAATTTGATTTTATAATAGCCGATTTATTATCTACACGCCACTTACAGAATGGTGTATTCAACAAAACTGCAGAAAATAAAAGGTGAGTTAACATTGATCGTGTAGTATTAATAAACGTTGTAATCAAAAATGACATTGAGCAAGTTCTGATAAAACATTTATACATTTATTTAGTTGTATTTTGTAGATGAACCGACTTACCCTTATACAATGATATGTATGACCCGCTGAAGTGTCAGATTTGTAACCTGATAAATTCGAGGTTTGACACCCTAGAAGTATCAGTGAACTTACAAATATTGATATAAACGTGAACATACGCAATCTCTCGATCTCTCAGTCGAACATATAACTGCTACCTATCCATTAAATATAATTAAATATAATAACGACGGGGCCTATTTATAACTACATGTAAAATTTGTTAATATTGTGTTAACTGTGCACTGTACGATAGACATATACCATTATTACTTATACAAACAACAACTAATTGCTTTCTTTTGAGCCTGAAAAGTAAACCTGGAACATTTCCAAAGCGGATCATTTAACAGCTATTTCGTATAATTATACCAAGTAAATATTAGCCAAAATGGGGTAAAATGAAATCATGTCAGTTTGAGAGAGATAATTATTATTTTTCACATTTTGATACAGCACTGGAGAGCGCTTGTTGAAACAACTCCTCGTTATAGAAACGTACAGTTTACATATCTACGAAAAAATGTCCATAGCTATATATATTTATTTTTTCTAAATGAAAACAACGTAACTTGATATGCAAAATCACAAACAGTAACTTGATATGCAAAATAAGAAAGAGCACAAACGGCAATGAGGACAGGTACAGACGATATAGCCAGGTAACTCTAATCAACTGAAGCAGCACAAATTGAAAATGAACAAATATAACATAAAACGCTGTATTCCAGATGAAAATGATAATTACTATTAAAATAATAAAACAAGGAAAATCAATTAAATAACTAACCGATATCCCAGCATATAGTGAAAAATGCTTATGCACCCTGGGTAGTAGATAAACAGGAAAACAGGCATTGGCCATGCAGATTTCTGTTAAATAAGAAGTGACTACTTTTTTTCATCGACATATCGGATCAAACCAAACGTACAAGATAATCCGTACCGATACCAGGATCCAGTGAGAAAAAGATGTATTTACACTACAATGTGTATATATATAATTAAAATACAATATGATCAATTATAATAGAAACGGACACTACAATTAATTATATTTATATGATTCAAATTTCAAATGTAAAAACAGTCAAATATTTTTGTCAAAGCTATTTTGCTTTTTGACTGTTTGTGGGTAATTTACCCCTAAAACCCTTCACAAAAACACAACAAAACAAAAACAAACAACAACCCAACAACGACTAATGTTTTAAACTAGCTCTAATTGTTTCAGTCCAAACGATTGATATACTATTTCAAATACCCTAATATACGTATAATATATATTTATCTCGTTTGTAATAAAATGGCTGAAACCATATTATAGCTAGTGAACGTGCATCTTAAAAAAATCCCCCAAAAATTGCAATTGTTTCCCTTTATGAAATAATATTAATTTGGATCATTAACTAGATGCTATATATAGTATTCCAATTCCACTAAAAAGCGTCTAGCATACACCTAATGAGCGTCTGCCTAACTACATTGATCTAAACTAAACAATAACGAATAAATAGACCATGTGTACAGCCAATAGAAAATAAAGTTAGTGTAGCAGAAAATACTGATGTTGCTGGTCTTAATATATTTATTATTGTCATCTTCAATATTGAGTCAGGAAGAATTATTGACTGTTTGAATATTTTAGTAACTCTAAGATATGTACCCTTTCATACACGTGTTAAAGCAGGTCATTGCGCTTTGATCGTGGAGCTGAAACTAATTTACGGTGCCACAACACTTGGTTTTGAAATGCATTATATTCCATCCAGCAAACCCTATACCCCATCCATCCGTCCCTAGCCACGCCATTACTAGCATTGAATTGTTTCAAGGTATATCACTTTGTTTGGTGACAACCCTAATTTGACCCCCCATCCAAATCCGACCTATAATGTTTACAATTTTTACAAAATTCAGCAGTTAAAGGTCGTTTAAAATCTAAAGGTAAAGGTAAAAAAAATGGAATATTTACATATCCACAAGCCTATCTACAAATCAAATACCCAGATATATACTTTATCTTATCAGCAGTACCCTCAAACAGAAGTCGGTAATACCGGTGTTAGTCGTGCGGCAATAAATCAATATTTGACAGTTTGAATAGCGACCTGGTTTTGGAATCCGAAAATCTGTTTGTAAAGGATTTACAATATCGCAACGTATGAACGTATCCAACCAGACTTTGATATATACTTTGATTTCAAAAAAATAATATACAAGTTAATGTTCAAATATAAACACAAATGTACAAACTAGAGCGTATTGCTACAAGGTACCATATCATGTTATGCTGTCACCTCATCATCCAGTATCATAACTACCCACTCTATACTGTCACCATGTCGTCCAGTACTAGAACAATCCACTTTATACGGTCACCTTGTCGTTCAGTACTAGAACTACCCACTTTATACTGTCACCTCATCATCCAGTATTAGAACTACCCACTTTATACTGTCACGTCGTCGTCCAGTACCAGACCTACCCACTTTATACTGTCACCTCGTCGTCTAGTACCAGAACTACCCACTTTATACTGTCAACTCGTCGTCCAGAACCAGAACTTCCCACTATGTGGTCCAGTACCAGACCTACCAACTTTGTACTGTCACCCCGTCGTCCAGCACTAGAACTACCCACTTTGTACTGTCACCTCGTCGTCCAGTAACAGAATTACCAACTTTGTACTGTCACCCGTCGCCCAGCACTAGAACTACCCACTTTATACTGTCACCTCGTCGTCCAGCACTAGAACTATCCATTTTGTACTGTCACCTCGTCGTCAAGTACCAGAATTACCCACTTTATACTGTTACCCCGTCGTCCAGCACTTGAACTACCCACTTTGTACTGTCACCTCGTCGTCAAGTACCAGAATTACCTACTTTATACTGTCACCTCGTCGTCAAGCACCAGAACTACCCACTTAATACTGTCACCCCGTCATCCAACACTAGAACTACCCATTTTATACTGTCATCCCGTCGTCCAGTACCAGAACTACATACTTAATACTGTCACCCCGTCGTCCAGCACTAGAACAACCCACTTTGTACTGTCAACCCGTCGTCCAACACTAGAACTACCCACTTTATACTGTCACCTCATCATCCAGTATTAAAACTACCCACTTTATACTGTCAAGTCGTCGTCCAGTACAAGACCTACACACTTTATACTGTCACCTCGTCGTCTAGTACCAGAACTACCCACTTTATACTGTCAACTCGTCGTCCAGAACCAGAACTACCCACTATGTGGTCCAGTACCAGACCTACCAACTTTGTACTGTCACCCCGTCGTCCAGCACTAGAACTACCCACTTTATACCGTCACCTCGTCGTCCAGCACTAGAACTATCCATTTTGTACTGTCACCTCGTCGTCCAGTACCAGAATTACCCACTTTATACTGTTACCCCGTCGTCCAGCACTAGAACTACCCACTTTGTACTGTCACCTCGTTGTCCAGTACCAGAATTACCCACTTTATACTGTCACCTCGTCGTCAAGCACTAGAACTACCCACTTAATACTGTCACCCCGTCGTCCAACACTAGAACTACCCATTTTATACTGTCATCCCGTCGTTCAGTACCAGAACTACACACTTAATACTGTCACCCCGTCGTCCAGCACTAGAACAACCCACTTTATACTGTCAACCCGTCGTCCAGCACTAGAACTACACATTTTATACTGTCACCCCGTCGTCCAGTACTAGAACAACCAACTTTATACTGTCACCTTGTCGTCCAGTACTTGAACTACTCACTTTATACTGTCACCTCGTCGTCCAGTACTACAACTACCCACTTTATACTGTCACCCCATCGTCCACTACTAGAACTACACACTTTATGCTGTCACCCGTCGTCCAATATTAGAACTACACACTTTGTACTGTCACCCCGTCGTCCAGTACTAGAACTTCCCACTTTGTACTGTCACCTCGTCATCCAGTACTTGAACTACCCACTTTATACTGTCATCCCGTCCTCCAGTTCTAGAACTACTTTAACTGGTCATAGTAGTTAAATAGTCATAGTGATGCCATGTATAAACGACAGAAGATGGGCATTTAAAAGGTCACACTGTCATAGTGATGCCATATATACATGACAGAAGATGGAAATATAAATTGGCACACTGTCATAGTGATGCCAAATATACATGACAGAAGATGGACATTTAAAAGGGCACACTGTCGTAGTGATGCCATGTATACATGACACACTGTCGTAGTGATGCCATGTATACATGACAGAAGATGGACATTTAAAAGGGCACACTGTCGTAGTGATGCAATGTATACATGACAGAAGATGGACATTTAAAAGGGCACACTGTCGTAGTGATGCAATGTATACATGACAGAAGATGGAAATATAAATTGGCACACTGTCATAGTGATGCCATATATACATGACAGAAGATGGACATTTAAAAGGGCACACTGTCGTAGTGATGCCATGTATACATGACAGAAGATGGACATCTAAATAGACACGTTGTCGTAGTATTACCATGTATGCATGACAGAAGATGGACATTAAAATAGACACACTGTCTTAGTGATGCCATGTATACATGACAGAAGATTGACATTTAAAAGGGCACACTGTCGTAGTGATGCCATGTATACATGACAGAAGATGGACATCTAAATAGACACATTGTCGTAGTATTACCATGTATGCATGACAGAAGATGGACATTAAAATAGACACACTGTCTTAGTGATGCCATGTATACATGACAGAAGATTGACATTTAAATGGACACACTGTCGTAGTGATGCCAAGTATACATGGCAGACGATGGACATTAAAATTGATACACTGTCGTAGTGATGCTATGTATACATGACGGAAGATGGACATTTAAAAGGGCACACTGTCGTAGTGATGCCATGTATACATGGCAGAAGATGGACATTAAATAAACACGATGCTATGTATACCTGAAAGAAGATGGACATTTAAATGGACACAGTGTCGTAGTGATGCCATGTATACATGACAGAAGATTGACATTAAATAAACACGATGCCATGTATACATGACAGAAGATTGGCACTTAAATGGACACAGTGTCGTAGTGATGCCATGTATACATGAAAGAAGATAGACATTTAAATGGGCACAGTGTCGTAGTGATGTCATGTATACATGACAGAAGATTGACATTAAATAAACACGATGCTATGTATACATGAAAGAAGATGGAAATTTAAATGGACACACTGTCGTAGTGATGCCATGTATACGTGACAGAAGATGGACACTTAAATGGACACACTGTCGTAGTGATGCCATGTATACATGACAGAAGATTGACATTAAATAAACACGATGCCATGTATACATGACAGAAGATGGACACTTAAATGGACACAGTGTCGTAGTGATGCCATGTATACATGAAAGAAGATAGACATTTAAATGGGCACATTGTCGTAGTGATGTCATGTATACCTGACAGAAGATTGACATTTAAATGAACACACTGTCGTAGTGATGCCATATATACATGACAGAAGATGGACATCTAAATAGACACACTGTCGTAGTATTGTCTCGTATACATGGCAGAAGATAGACATTTAAATAGACACACTGTCTTAGTTATGCCATGTAATCATGACATAATAATGAACATTTAAATAGACACACTGTCGTAGTGATGCCATGTATACATGACAGACGATGGACATTTAAATGGACACACTGTCGTAGTGATGCCATGTATGCATGGCAGACGATGGACATTTAAAATGACACACTGTCGTAGTGATGCCATGTATACATGACAGAAGATGGACATATAAATGGGCACACTGTCGTAGTGTTGCCATTTATACATGGCAGAAGATGGACACTTAAATAGACACTCTTTCGTAGTGATGCCATGTACACATGACAGAAGATTGAAATTAAATAAACACTCTGTCGTAGTGATGCCATGTTTACATGACAGAAGATTTACATTTAAATGAACACACTGTCGTTTTGATGCCATGTATACATGACAGAAGATGGACATTAAAATAGACACACTGTCGTAGTGATGCCATGTACACATGACAGAAGATTGAAATTAAATAAACACTCTGTCGTAGTGATGCCATGTATACATGACAGAAGATTGACATTTAAATGAACACACTGTCGTTTTGATGCCATGTATACATGCCAGAAGATGGACATTAAAATAAACACACTGTCGTAGTGATGCCATGTATACATGAAAGAAGATAGACATTTAAATGGGCACAGTGTCGTAATGATGTCATGTATACATGACAGAAGATTGACATTTAAATGAACACAGTGTCGTAGTAATGCTATGTATACATGACAGAAGATTGCCATTTAAATGAACACATTATCGTAGTGATGCCATATATACATGACAGACGATGGTCTTTTAAAATGACACATGTCGTAGTGATGCCATGTATATATGACAGATAATGGACATTTAAATGGGCACACTGTCGTAGTGATGCCATGTAATCATCACAGAATAATGGACATTTAAAAAGACACACTGTCGTAGTGATGACATGTATACCTGACAGAAGATTGTCATTTATATAGACACACTGTCGTAGTGATGCCATGTATACATGGCAGACGATGGACATTTAAATGGACACACTGTCGTAGTGATGCCATGTATTCATGACAGAAGAAGGACACTTAAATGGACACAGTGTCGTAGTGATGTCATGTATACCTGGCAGAAGATTGACATTTAAATGAACACACTGTTGTAGTGATGCCATGTATACATGACAGAAGATGGACATCTAAATAGACACACTGTCGTAGTATTGTCTCGTATACATGGCAGAAGATGGACATTTAAATAGACACACTGTCTTAGTTATGCCATTTAATCATGACAGAATAATGGACATTTAAATAGACACACTGTTGTAGTGATGACATATATACCTGAGAGAAGATTGTCATTTAAATAGACACACTGTCGTAGTGATGCCATGTATACATGACAGACGATGGACATTTAAATGGAAATACTGTCGTAGGGATGTCATCCTTATACATGGCGGACGATGGACATTTAAAATGACACACTGTCGTAGTGATGCCATGTATACATGACAGAAGATGGACATATAAATGGGCACACAGTCGTAGTGATGCCATGTACACATGACAGAAGATTGACATTAAATAAACACTTTGTCGTAGTTATGCCATGTATACATGACAGAAGATTGACATTTAAATGAACACAGTGTCGTTTTGATGCCATGTATACATGACAGAAGATGGACATTAAAATAGACACACTGTCGTAGTGATGCCATGTATACATGAAAGAAGAAAGACATTTAAATGGGCACAGTGTCGTAATGATGTCATGTATACATGACAGAAGATTGACATTTAAATGAACACAGTGTCGTAGTGATGCCATGTATACATGACAGAAGATTGATGTTTAAATTAACACACTGTCGTATTGATGCCATATATACATGACAGACGATGGTCTTTTAAATTGACACATGTCGTAGTGATGACAGATAATGGACATTTAAATGGGCACACTGTCGTAGTGATGCCATGTATGCATGACAGATGATGAACATTTAAATGGACACACTGACACACTGTTGTAATGATGCCATGTATACATGACAGATGATGGACATTTAAATGGACACACTGTCGTAGTGATGCCATGTATGCATGACAGATGATGGACATTTAAATGGACACACTGACACACTGTTGTAATGATGCCATGTATACATGACAGATGATGGACATTTAAATGGACACACTGTCGTTGTGATACCATGTATACATGACAGAAGATGGACATTTAAATGGACACATTGTCGTAGTGATGCCATGTATACATGACAGATAATGGACATTTAAATGGGCACGCTGTCGTAGTGATGCCATGTATGCATGACAGATGATGGACATTTAAATGGACACACTGACACACTGTTGTAATGATGCCATGTATACATGACAGATGATGGACATTTAAATGGACACACTGTCGTAGTGATACCATGTATACATGACAGAAGATGGACATTTAAATGGACACACTGTCGTAGTGATGCCATGTATTCATGACTGTTGATAGCCATTTGAATAGACACACTGTCGTAGTGATGCCATGTATAATGACAGAAGATGGACAACTAAATGGGCACACTGTCGTAATGATGCCATGTATACATGACAGAAGATGAACATTTAAATAGACACACCGTCGTAGTGATGCCATTGGTACATGACAGATGATGGACATTTAAATGGGCACACTGTCGTAGTGATGCCATGTATGCATGACGAAGATGGGCATTTAAATGGGCACACTGTCGTAGTGATGCCATGTATATATTACAGAAGATGGACATTTAAATGGACACACTGTCGTAATGATGCCATGTATACATGACAGAAGATGAACATTTAAATAGACACACTTTCTTAGTGATGCCATTTATACTTGACAGAAGATGGACATTTAAATGGACACACTGTCGTAGTGATGCCATGTATATATTACAGAAGATGGACATTTAAATAGACTCACTGTCGTAGTGATCCTATGTATATATGACAGAAGATGGACATTTAAATAGACTCACTGTCGTAATGATGCTATGTATATATGACAGAAGATGGACATTTAAATAGACTCACTGTCGTAGTGATGCTATGTATATATGACAGAAGAGGGACATTTAAATGGACACACTGTCGTAGTGATGCCATGTATATATTACAGAAGATGGACATTTAAATGGACACACTGTCGTAGTGATGCTATGTATACATGACAAAAGTTGGACATTTAAATGGACACAATGTCGTAGTGATGCCATGTATACCTGACAGAAGATGGACGTTTAAATGGACACACTGACACACTGTTGTAGTGATGCCATGTAAACATGACAGATGATGGACATTTAAATGGACACACCGTCGTAGTGATGCCATGTATACATGACAGAAGACGGATATTTAAATAGACACGCTGTCTTAGTGATGCCATGTATACATGACAGAAGATGGATATTTAAATAGACACGCTGTCGTAGTGATGCCATGTATACATGACAGAAGATGGAAATTTAAATGGACACACTGTCGTAGTGATGCCATGTATGCATGACAGAAGATGGACATTTAAATGGGCACACTGTCGTAGTGATGCCATGTATGCATGACAGAAGATGGACATTTAAATGGGCACACTGTCGTAGTGATGCCATGTATGCATGACAGAAGATGGACATTTAAATGGGCACTCTGTCGTAGTGATGCCATGTATGCATGACAGAAGATGTTCATTTAAATGGACACACCGTCGTAGTGATGCCATGTATGCATGACAGAAGATCGACAACTAATTGGGCACACTGTCGTAGTGATGCCATGTATGCATGCCAGAAGATGGACATTTAAATAGACACACTGTCTTAGTGATGGCATTTGTACATGACAGAAGATGGCCATTTAAATAGACACACTGTCCTAGTGATGCCATGTATACATGACAAAAGATGGACGTTTAAATAGACACACTGTCGTAGTGATACCATGTATACATGACAGAAGATAAACATTTAAATAGACACATGTCAAATGAGCAAACATATTTTACGACTAACGTTCTATTATGTCTTAAAAAACTGAGACGAAAGCTGAACTCTGTCGTTCAGGATAACAATTATCTTAAATGTCAACACGGTGGTTTGACTGTGCTGCTAGTCGAAGTATATGTATTACGGACATGTTTTAGTGGTCGTTTGTTTTTAATTACAATATATATAAATCAGAAGATAAAACGTGTCACTATATATATGACGTAGAGTCATGCCATAGCTTCCGTCTTGTTTACAGGCTCCGGGAAAGCTATGCATGAAAGCAACATGGAATATTGGCAAGAATGCAAACAAGCGCGGTCTGATGAAAGTGTATGGTGTGAACCATTTAAAGTCATGGGCTCAAGAAATAGTTATGCTTGGGATGCTCAGAAAGGCACAGCATCCGAGTTTGCTGCAATGCTTATGGACAAACAGCTCCAATCCATATTACGAGACGATGACCCTGATATCAGGGGAAATAATCACGAGTGATTCACGGTATGTATTGAGTTCTGATATTAAACAAACAGCAAAAAAACAAAACACAAAGAATTATTTGACATACAGTATCCCAAAATGGTGAAAGATGGACCAATGTTGATGTAAACAAAACGTACATGATATTTTAGAAATCTTGAAGCAACGTTGATAAAATACTCTGCAATGTTTTTCCTTGTACATATGTTTTGAATATCACTTTTGATGAATACTTGTTCTTGCAGTAGTTATTCGATCTTTAGTCTGGTTAAATAAGAGACAATGTTGCACTACATGCCATTATTGTAGTGTAGTAATATTGGCGGAACTACTTTGTTTCTCTCAGCATGTAGCGATACATCCAAGCACGGGACCTTTCGTACCTTCCTACAACGACGACAGGTATACTTGTTATTTATATAGAGTGGAGCATTGTATTTGACAAATACTATACTTGTTTCCTTATATTGGTCATGAGTTAAATTGTGATATTGAATTTTACAGAATCATATGTTTGGAACTGACCAATGGCGGAACATTATACAACTTTCTGCAAAAGGCCGAACTTCCGCTACCAGAACCATGTCAGCGCATGATCATTCACGACATAGCTGAGGGATTGTTTTACCTTCATCACGAGAATATTCTTCATAACAACCTGACGTCATCCTGTATTTACTTAAAAGGCTCATTACAGGTACTATTTGTAATGTGTTGACTTTGATTATAAAAAACCGCTGTAATAGATCGAACATTTTGATCAAGAAATATGTTTTTTAATAAAAAATATTTCAAATTGTTTTGTGACATTTATAATTCGATTGAGCATTGACATACTGAAGACGCTTTCTTCTCGATGATTAAATATCGATTTAAACATCATTTTTCAGATAGAACGGAATTGAAGATGGCAAATATTCTTAAGTTTTAAAAGTGCATTTGCTATATGACTGCACATTGATCGGAGCTCTGGTTTGTTCACTTTTAATCTGATGCATTCTACCCGGATGCGATTGCACGTCGCACAAGTGTCGATTAAAATGGCCACGAATTCATACGAAAAAAATCACCACAATGTATTAAGTGTAATCATTTTATCGAATTGTCATGCAGTACTTAGTGTGAATGTTCGAATATATGTGTTACGGTAGCTTTAATATAGGAAAACTAGTTCTCCTTATAAAAGTGGATTTAGATTATTTCTATAGTAGCGGTAAGCTATTGTTTTACAAGGTTAAATTTCCCCAAAAACCCTATACATAAAATAAATACATATGTATATATTATAATGTAAGTATTGTGTTATATAAATTTTGAACATCGATTAGATTGCACATAACGTCATTTTCAGGCAAGATCATACAAGAGCCGGAGAGTAAGTAAGGGAGTGAACTCTAATGTGTGGCGTGACTTTGTTATACATGCAATGAAAGACAAGTGCTTCGGTTCATCAACATTTTGAGAACAATATAAAAAAATGAGATAACAAGCAACAACATGTGTATTTTAATAAAAATAATTAAATATGAAAACTAAATAACTTAATATTTTACCGAAATATCTGAATGTTTGTATGATGTCATGGGAAATAAAACTGAACAACATCTTCTTATCCATGTTGTGTTGCAGTTAATATTCCAAACACACTGCTATGTTTAACTAAGTCTCATTTTGAGTTTTTAATAAAATTGGTGGTGAAAGATAAGCACTCGTTGCACATAACTGAAAATAATATAACCATTCAGTTTCTGTTTGTTTATTCGGAACACCTTTGTTACATGAAGTGCTGCATAAATTGACATACCCCAAGTCTATGTCCAAGTTGTATCATTTCTAGCATCGCCTTAATTTGTTATTATCACAAACTACATATTTTGTTGTAATGTGTGTTATGGACTTGTTCGTTGATTTTGATATGTTTGCTATTTATGTTGCTCATGTGACAAAAAGAGAACCATACACGCATTCGCATATGTAATGATAAAAATCATCGCACAATGAGGTTTGTTTAGACCATCAGCACTGCTGCTTATATTCTAATCAAATGGCGACATTATTCACTTGGTTATAAATGCTATGAAATTCTCCAAAAAAAAAAACGACAACCAGTTCAATCTTTTCATCTAAAATTACGTTACAACTGAGTTTGATGATTCATTGTGTTATAAAAGTAAACACTGTTATTTCCGTGGCACCAGTGGAACTGTTTTATTCGTGTAGGCTATCCATTTGAAACTACATACCATACATGTTATGCAATATTTTATATAAGTAAAAACTGTTACAAAATAATCTACTAACTTCTATAATGTTGTAAAGTAAATATAGCTCTGGGCATGTATCCATAAGGCTTCTATTAAATCTTAACAAAATACTTTGCTTTATTTTTCACATCATTTGCTATGGTGTCTTTACATTTTATCATAAAAGTGTACGTAAGTGCATGATCAACATATTTATATATCGTCTAACTATTTAATAAAAACGTAAAGTTAGTAATTTATTAATATAGTTTCAAAATGTAATAGAAAATTAAAAGAAAATCTTATAATTGAACTTTTATACTCAAGATGCTTTATGAAAATGGGCCCAACTATTTCTTACCACCATCAACAAGTAATATAAACAAACTAATGTTCAGTTGATCAATTTATCTGATACTTTCAATTCACAGAGCATGGTTCTTCGGGCAGCTGTTGGTGATTTTGAAGACGCTCAGATATACGGTACTCTTCAGCAAAGTTTGGATAATTCAATCAAAGACAAACGTTACTTTTTTTCTACCAGATATTCGATCATTTGCTCTCATTGCTCTGGAGATAGTGAGTAAAATGTGTGAACAGAAATTTCAAAATCGCTATGTGAACTATAATACTGAACATGTGCCATTAAAACTGAACCTTGCTAACGTGATTTCCGATGAAGATGATGAATTTGAAGCACAATATTGTTACGATGTGGAAGAAACACATAGGATGTTTGAAAGCATTAGCCCTGATGAAAAGGAGTATGATGATGAGAAAAGGTGTTTGTCTCCGGATTTTAATACTGCAAGGAGAAATGACTCTCTTGAAAATCTTATGGATGAGAACCGCCCGACATCACCAGATTATAATAATGCTATTTCAAGAAAAGAGAAACAAACATCAGACACTTTATATCGTTATGAAATGTCAGGAAATGAAGAAGACGAAGAGGTTGCTAATTTCATTGTTTCAAAAAAGTTAACGCCTCCAAAACGTCCACTTTCACCTCCATCTAAAGTAGTAAATTCTCCGGAGAGGTGTAAAAGTTCAAACATACCCACTATGTCAATTGGTAAAGTTGGCCAGCGTAAAAGTCGAAAAGACATGAGTAAATTGGCTGATAGGGCACTTTCTCCAAAACAGATACACAAATGTCCGCAAAGTCGCAGTTTATCTCCTAAACAATACGAACAACACAATGAATATGGGCGATGCACCTCTCCCGATCCTATGAAAGATGAAAAATTACAAGAACTGAGAAAAGAAACAAAAGCTAACTCAAAACAAAAAGGAAAAGAGAGAACGTTTTCATTTAACAGAAAGAAAAGTGACGAAAATTTGATTGTGAATCAGAAAAATGGACAAGCGTTTGAAGCGTTTGTGACAACAAATGATGATAAGAAAAAAAAAGACGGTAGTTGGTTGTCAAAGCCCACTTCCATACTTAAATCTATAACGAGTAACGATACAGCAGTGTCAGTTTTCAAAGGTAAATCGAATGACGAAGACAATCACCTGGACGCCATCGAAGAGGAAGATGTACCATCAGCAAGGGTTACAAAAAATAAGCGAAAAATTAACAAAAGCAAAGACAAAAAATCAGAAGTATGGGATATAATAGACGAACAGTATTATACACAAGTGAATAGGAAAGCAATGAACAATCTTAAAAAAACCGTTTCAGGTGAATCACGCTCAAGTTTATGGTCGTTCATATCCACTCCCGAAGATATTGACGATGACGATCTTGATGATATTCTTGAATGTCTGCCAGGAATGACAGAACCGCCTGATTATCGTAAAAGTGAAATTACTGTCAGTGATATAATGGCTGAAAAGGAAAATGCAAAGGTAAAAGAAGTGGAACAAAAGAGATTCTCATATAAGGATTTGCCGCATTCAAAATTTGAGTTAATTGATTATTACGAAATGTTAAAGTCAAAAGAAATAACGATGAATGATGTTCCTGAAGAAAAACGTGAAATGTTATTGAATGTTGTCAAAATTAAGCAAGAAGAAAAACTCAAAAGGCAAGGAAAGTTTGTTGGGGACGGTGTAATAGGGAACGATGAAATGTATGATAATGGCATGAGTCCAAGTGGTTCAAGTTTGAATACAGGTAGTATTGGTACCAAAATTAAGGTTGTTAGCTTCAGAAAAAATCAATGTAATTCGTCCCCACATAAATCCCGTGCCGAACAGGAACGAGACCCAAGGCTTGATCGTGCCAGATCGGCACCTTTGAAAAGACCTCGGACGCCTTTGCATAAACCAACATTTGAAAAATCTCCAGAAATTAACCCTGCATTTATAGAAAACAAAACAGTTAATACTGCTAAAAGAAATAGAGCGCGTACAGCACTTAAACGAGCATTAAATAACAAAGCTCAACACGCTGGTGCAAGGAGTGATCGAAGCAAAACTACTAACGTAGAAAAACAAGACCTTACTCTTAAATATGCTACGGTACGAAAGATAAACGTGAGTAGCGCTCATCAAAATGTCAGCGACGCGAAAGTCGATGAAGTTAATACTAACGAAGTACTTAAAGTCCCAGTACCTTCAAGTGAAAGTTTCTCACTGATAAGCCAAAAACCAACATCTGTAGATATCAAAAGGTTCTCTAGTTTTAGCAGTACCGAAAGTGCTAGCAGTTTTGCATCCAGTGTTCGAGTTAGAAAAGCCGATGTTTCATTAACAAGTGGTGAACTTTCATCCTTGTCATCTCAAGCAGAGAGCGATCATTATGAAACTGATGGGCATATGACTGATATTGAAGGTCCTTCTAAACAGTGCATGACAAGTAGGAAAATAGCTGGAGCGGGACCCCCATCGCGAGTCGATAGTGGCTTCGATAGTGGCTCTGTAAGTAGTGAGGTGTCGGACGCAGTACTAAACAGAGCGAAAAAATACACATCGCAGGCACAATCACAAACTAATCCAAAAAGGGGTATTGGCTCCTGGGCCAGAAATTATAAAATGATTGACTCAATTCCCAACTCACCTTATCATTTCTCGAATAAGTTTTTGCCTCCTGTTGACAGTCTCCCAGAAGAGTCAGTTCAAACTGAGGATTCTGCCTCGTCAGAAAGACTTGTTAGTGCGGACAAATTTATAATGTCAGGATATATAACCCCAGTGGTTAATGGAAAAGAAAATGATTGTGAAAAAGCTATAAATACGAAGGCACTTGACGATCAAAATAGGAAGGACTTGAGTTCTGGCATAAACAATCATACTTCACCGCGATTTATTGCTGTAAGTAAATCAAATAACAAGGGGTCAATTAATCTCAACAACAGACCTATGTCACCAAACAGACCTATGTCTCCACTTAGTAGACCAATGTCCCCAAATGTACAACCAACTAACAATAGACCTATAGCTAAGCCGAAATCAGCCAGACCATTCTCACCGTTAAATCGACCTCTATCACCAACATCAAATACTAAACCAACCTCTGAACCAAGTAGACTTTTGTCACAAAGCACAACTGGTTCACCTCAAAGTACAACAAAGTCTAGTTTCGATCAAACAAGTAGTCGACCACTTTCACCAAAAAGTACACATTGCCAAACCAACAGTGAAGCTGGAAATACAGCATCTCAAATATCAATTATGCATGAAGATACCGACGATATTGATACTGATATGGGAACTAAATGTGTTTCTCAAGCTACTAAGCGGTACAGAGAACTTGTTAAACAGGGAGTACCTTTACGCACTTCTGTGATTGACGTAAAACCCACACATTTTCGTTCTAATAACAGTGACAATTCTCAATCTGACTTTCTAAGCAGACCAGGTACTGCTGAAAGCAATCTTGAACAGCCGATGGATGATCAAGAGTTATTTGCTGATCTAGATTCAAAGGGCTTTTTCGCGTCACGTTCACGCTCCCCAAGTCCCCTGAAGGGTGCCAGTCCTAAACGATGTAGGAGTCCGAAAAATGAAGACGATGTAAACCATCACGGTCGTAGACAAAAAGCAAATAAACGCAAAAAGAACAAACCGATTCCTTTAGATCAGATAGTCCGCGAAACACCGGAAAGTTGTACCGGTGACAATTCACGACGCCGGCCGCATCGTTCTGTGAGTAATCATCACTTGGCGGTAACAGAAGAAGCTTTTCTGAATCAACCAACGTCTGAAGATTCTGAAACATGCAGCATTAAAACAACTAAAAGTAACACCTCTGGGTCCAAACCAAAGGTGATGGTAGATGCAGAGCTGGTTATAGACCGAATATTTTCACAGAATCAACCACACGACTATGAACTTGATGTTGAAGTGGAGGCGGCTTTAGGATTGGACAAAGATCCGTTTAAACAACTAAAACAAATGTATTCGCCAAAGAAGGCAACAGATGTCACAAATTTAGATAACATACCACGGCTTCAAGGCGT
The DNA here is from genome assembly GCA_029582155.1 of Panopea generosa. Lineage (NCBI taxonomy): Eukaryota > Metazoa > Mollusca > Bivalvia > Adapedonta > Hiatellidae > Panopea > Panopea generosa. Next base: position 56,454,837 of record CM055897.1, read on the forward strand.
CAGTCAAAAACACATCCACGGCTGCCTCGAGCTAGCATCCAGTCTACACGTTATTACTGTGCGAGATTTACTTCCAGCAACGATCGACAGTTTCGAAGTTTTGAGAAATAAATTGCAACAGGTGGGACAGCTTGGAGCTGTAGGAAACCAGGTTATTAGTATATACTTTGTAGTTGCTTTTATTATACTAGTACAGTTGTGTAATGGTGAATATTTCCTTATTCAATCTGTGTTATACTTGTACTTAAATGAAGCACATAAATTAAAATCTATTTTTTATTGTCCCGTTTTAGGAAGATATATTTTAAGAGAAAAAGCTGATAACTAATATCATTTAAATGAATATTGCAGATACATCTTTATATCTTATGTATCTATATAGATATCTTAATTTGTCCATTTATTTTTATTTTCTTCGTAAGTCTTTTTATTATAACTGCATGTAGTAAACAGTAAACGGCAATTGATTTAATTAATCACATTAAATTATTTGTATAAAAATAATTTCAGCTATTGGATATCATTCACAAATGCTGGCTCTTAGACATGCCGCCATCGACAGGGGACCTCGTGGAACAACTCACTGATCCGGTAACGGAAACTGAAGTGTGACGCGTATCAACAGCAACAATAAAACATTGGTGCAATCACATTATATTGGAAATTGAAAGAGTTAGTTTTATTACAGGATTCCCAGGGATTGAATGCAGATTGTCGAAAAATTGGATTAATTTTGCTTCTGCTTGGTATATGACCGCCAGTTATTCCCCATTTATTTGTTGAATAAAACAGCAGATGAACAAAATAAAATACGATGGGGCATGAAAAATGGAACAAGAAATATTGATGTTTGTTAAATTAATGTAGTTTAACAAAGTACAACGAATGTAGGAGTTTATAAATATATCATGGTAGATTTAGTAGAAATTTAAATATTTGATTTGGACTTGGGCGGTATACTGTAACGTCCATTTCTTTAGAGTTCTTGTTTCAGTCAAGTACTTTCTAGAGTTTATAAACAGCATCAGTTCCATACATTAAATATTACGCTAGAATTAACATAAAATAACCCTTGGTTGTGACTTTTTATATGTTAAAATGTACTTTAGTTACCATCATGCATACTCTAAATATGTCATTAGATAAGTAAAAATATAAGTTGCTGAAACAAGCGCCTCGAACAGTAGATCAAATTGTGAAAAAAGATAATTTTCAGACCTAACCATTGCTTTTTCCACAAAACAACAACAATAAACTATATGTACGTGAAAGCAAAACTCGAACTTAAACTACAAGAAACATGCTTAACTGGGGTGTGGTTTGAGACATGTACTGGGGTGTGGTTTGAGACATGGGGTGTGATTTGAGACATGTACTGGGGTATAGTTTGAGACATGTACTGGGGTGTGGTTTGAGACATGGGGTGTGATTTGAGACATGGGCTGGGGTGTGGTTTGAGACATGTACTGGGGTGTGGTTTGAGACATGTACTGGGTGTGGTTTGAGACATGTGCACGTAATATGTTCTTATTCTACATTTTAACAGAGTTCCCAGTAACGCCATTCAAGGAATTATTTATAAATACTGATTTATGACCAGCCAGACTTTAAAAACGTTATATCTAGACCGGTGATTCTAGGTGTCGATCTCAAATCCCATTCATGTTATTGTTGTGCCCTTAAGCAAGCTGCTTGTTGTGCCCTTAAGCAAGCTGCTTGTTGTGCCCTTAAGCAAGCTACTTGTTGTGCCCTTAAGCAAGCTGCTTGTTGTGCCCTTAAGCAAGCTGCTTGTTGTGCCCTTAAGCAAGCTGCTTGTTGTGCCCTTAAGCAAGCTACTTGTTGTGCCCTTAAGCAAGCTACTTGTTGTGCCCTTAAGCAAGCTGCTTGTTGTGCCCTTAAGCAAGCTGCTTGTTGTGCCCTTAAGCAAGCTACTTGTTCTGGATTTAAGCAAGGAGATATCGAACATATCAAGACTAAACAACGACAATTTATTAGCGATGTACTTGAAAACCAAATGAGTTTCAACTACCTGAAACTGGACAGCTATCAACAATAGCTGATCAACAATACAACATACGAGTATAAGCGCATAGCACACACACACACATGCACGCACGCGCGCGCGCGCGCACACACACACACAGACAATTGACGAACTACCCAGAGTGCATTTAAAACTAGAATGTGTCTGAAATATTTAGTAATTTCTTTAATTTTCATAAAATAGTGTTTAAATATTACTCATTATTTTCCGGCTCTTACGAAAAATATATCTGAAGCCGTAGTGTGGAATAGAATTAGCGCGCACAATTCTTACAATCACTTGCGATAAAGTTAGGGGTTGTGAGAATTTCAGTCGATACGGAATAAACAGAGACATGTCAAATAGTAATATTTACAACAAAGTGTAAACATTTTGAAACACAGCTGTTTCTTATTATAAGTAACTTAAAATATAACAGCCCCTTTTCAATTAAGATTTCAGTGGTTGGTGAAAAAAATATCCTAGAACACGAATATTGAACTAAAATGAAAATAGTGACACTGAGAAAGAACAGCACATGTTGTATAGAACCACTCGGTGTCGTTTACAGCTGAGAAACAACAGCACATGTATAGAACCACTCGGTGTCGTTTACAGGTGGTAGCGAGTTCAACATGTATAAAGATTTATTTGTTTTAACTGTTTCTTAATGATAATTGATCTGATGAGTATCAATAATAAACATAAATAACTAAGTGTTTATATCAGTGTGGCAACATGATATTTATATAAACATAAATAACTAAGTGTTTATATCAGTGTGGCAACATGATATTTATGTCTTGAAAAAATGTTAGCGGTCCGGCTAGCTAAAAAAAACATTCATTTATAAGCAAAACGCATATTTTCACGTCATGTTACGTTTTCTATACTTTGAAATATGTAAACACAGTGCCAAATCGTTTCCTTTAAAATTCACATAAGGCAGCGAAAAAGTTATATATATATAGATAATAAAAAGTTTATTTCTGTGATAAAATACCACATAAAAATCTAATTATTGTTATTTTTTATTAAAGATTTATCGTATTGAAAATGATATTATTATTTGCTTTCTATCCAATAATTCAATGATGTCTTGTTAATTCTGATTACATTTTTGCAACGTTCTTGAAGTTTTAATCTATTTCATCAACATTACAACTATTACCTGCCTTGTAAATAGTCAGTATGTAAGTGTGTATGCTTTAGTTAATGCCTACATTGTTACACAATACCATAACACTGTGTACGCTATAGATACTGCCTACATTGTTACACAATACCATAACACTGTGTACGCTATAGATACTACCTATATTGTTACACAATACCATAACACTGTGTACGCTATAGATACTGCCTACAAAGTTACACAATACCATAACACTGTGTACGCTATAGATACTACCTACATTGTTACACAATACCATAACACTGTGTACGCTATAGATACTGCCTACATTGTTACACAATACCATAACACTGTGTACGCTATAGATACTACCTATATTGTTACACAATACCATAACACTGTGTACGCTATAGATACTGCCTACAAAGTTACACAATAACATAACACTGTGTACGCTATAGATACTACCTACATTGTTACACAATACCATAACACTGTGTACGCTATAGATACTGCCTACAAAGTTACACAATACCATAACACTGTGTACGCTATAGATACTACCTACATTGTTACACAATACCATAACACTGTGTACGCTATAGATACTACCTACATTGTTACACAATACCATAACACTGTGTACGCTATAGATACTACCTACATTGTTACACAATACCATAACACTGTGTACGCTATAGATACTTTCTATATTGTTACACAATACCATAACACTGTGTACGCTATAGATACTGCCTACAAAGTTACACAATACCATAACACTGTGTACGCTATAGATACTACCTACATTGTTACACAATACCATAACACTGTGTACGCTATAGATACTGCCTACAAAGTTACACAATACCATAACACTCTGTACGCTATATATACTACCTACATTGTTACACAATACCATAACACTGTGTACGCTATAGATACTACCTACATTGTTACACAATACCATAACACTGTGTACGCTATAGATACTACCTACATTGTTACACAATACCATAACACTGTGTACGCTATAGATACTGCCTGCAAAGTTACACAATACCATAACACTGTGTACGCTATAGATACTACCTACATTGTTACACAATACCATAACACTGTGTACGCTATAGATACTACCTACATTGTTACACAATACCATAACACTGTGTACGCTATAGATACTACCTACATTGTTACACAATACCATAACACTGTGTACGCTATAGATACTACCTACATTGTTACACAATACCATAACACTGTGTACGCTATAGATACTGCCTACAAAGTTACACAATACCATTACTGTGTTCTTTATATATACTGCCTACATTGTTACACAATACCATAACACTGTGTACGCTATAGATACTGCCTACAATGTCCCACATACCATAACTGTGTACGCTATAGATACTACCTACATTGTTACACAATACCATAACTGTGTACGCTATAGATACTGCCTACATTGTTACACAATACCATAACTGTGTAAGCTATAGATACTGCCTACATTGTTATACAATACAATAACTGTGTACGCTATAGATACTGCCTACATTGTTACACAATATAATAACTGTGTACGCTATAGATACTACCTACATTGTTGCACAATACCATAACTGTGTACGCTATAGGTACTGCCTACATTGTTACACAATACAATAACTGTGTTAGCTATATAAACTGCCTTCATTGTTACGCAATACGATAACTGTGTACGCTATTGGAACTGCCTAAAATGTTACACAATACGATAACTATGTACGTTATAGACACTGCCTACATTGTTACACAATACAATTACTGTGTACGTTATAGATACTGCCTACATTGTTATACAATACACTAACTGTGTACGTTATAGAAACTGCCTACATTGTTACACATTACAATAACTGTTTACGTAATAGATACTATCTACATTGTTATGCAATACAATAACAGTGAACGCTATAGATACTACCTACCAAGTTACACAATACGATAACTGTGTACGTTATAGATCCTGCCTATATTGTAACACAATACGATAACTGTGTACGCTATATATACTGCCTACAAAATTACACAATACGATAACTTCGTATGCTATATATACTGTCTACATTGTTACACAATACGATAACTGTGTACGCTATAGATACTGCCTACATTGTTACACAAAACAATAACTTGTTACGTTATAGATACTGCCTACAAAGTTACACAAAATAAAAAATGTGTACGTTATAGATACTGCGTACAAAGTTACACAATACAATAACTGTGTACGCTATATATACTGCCTACATTGTTGCACAATACGATAACTGTGTACGCTTTAGATACTGCTTACATTGTTACACAATACAATAACTGTGTACGTTATAGATACTGCCTACAAAGTTACACAATACCATTACTGTGTTCTCTATATATACTGCCTACATTGTTACACAATACGATTACTGTGTACGCTATAGATACTGCCTACATTGTTACACAATACAATAACTGCGTAGGCTACAGAAACTGCCTACATTGTTCCAAAATACCATAACTGTGTACGCTATAGATACTGCCTACATTGTTCCACAATACCATGACTATGTACGTTATAGGTATTGTCTCCATTGTTACACAATACCATAACTGTATTCTCTATATATACTGTCTACATTGTTACACAATAAAATAATTGTGTACGCTAGAGATACTGTCTAAGTTGTTACACAAAACGATAACTGTGTACGTTATGGGTACTGCCTACTTTGTTACACAATACGAAAACTGTGTACGCTATATATACTGCCTACACTTTTTCACAAAAAAATAACTGTGTACGTTATAGATACTGCCTACATAGTTACACAAAATAATAACTGTGTACGCTATAGATACTGCCTACATTGTTACACAATACAGTAACTGTGTACGTTATAGATACTGCCTACATTGTTACACAATACAGTTACTGTGTACGTTATAGATACTGCCTACATTGTTACACAATACAGTAACTGTGTACGTTATAGATACTGCCTACATTGTTACACAATACAGTAACTGTGTACGTTATAGATACTGCCTACAAATTTACACAATACCATAACTGTGTAGCTATAGATACTGCCTACATTGTTACACAATACGATAACTGTGTACGCTATAGATACTGTCTACATTGTTACACAATACGATAACTGTGTACGCTATAGATACTGTCTACATTGTTACACAATACAAAACTGTGTACGCTACAGATACATCCTACATTGTTAAACAATACAATAACTGTGTAAGCTATAGGTACTGCCTACATTGTTACACAATACCATTACTGTGTTATCTATATACTGTCGATTTTGTTGCACAATACCATAACTGTGTACGCTATAGATACTGCCTACATTGGTACACAATACAATAACTGTGTATGCTATAGATACTGCCTACATTGTTGCACAATACCATAACTGTGTACGTTACAGATACTGCCTACATTGGTACACAATACAATAACTGTGTATGCTATAGATACTGCCTACATTGTTGCACAATACCATAAATGTGTACGGTATAGATACTGCATGCATTGTTGCACAATACTATAACTGTGTACGCTTTAGATACTGCCTGCATTGTTGCACAATACCATAACTGTGTACGTTATAGATACTGCCTACATTGGTACACAATACCATAATTGTGTACGCTATAGATACTGCCTACATTGTTGCACAATACCATAACTGTGTACGCTATAGATACTGCCTGCATTGTTGCACAATACCATAACTGTGTACGCTATAGATACTTCCTACATTGGTACACAATACAGTAACTGTGTACGCTATAGATACTGCCTACATTGTTGCACAATACAATAACTGTGTAAGCTATAGATACTGCCTACATTGTTACACAATACAATAACTGTGTAAGCTATAGATACTGTCTACATTGTTACACAAAACCATAACTGTGTACGCTATAGATACTGCCTACATTGTTACACAATACAATAACTGTGTAAGCTATAGATACTGTCTACATTGTTACACAATACCATAACTGTGTACGCTATAGATACTGCCTACATTGTTACACAATACAATAACTGTGTAAGCTATAGATATTGCCTACATTGTTACACAATACAATAACTGTGTAAGCTACAAATACTGCCTGCATTGTTGCACAATACCATAACTGTGTACGCTATAGATACTGCCTGCATTGTTGCACAATACCATAACTGTGTACGCTATAAATACTGCCTGCATTGTTGCACAATACCATAACTGTGTACGCTATAGATACTGCCTACATTGTTACACAATACCATAACTGTGTACGCTATAGATACTGCCTACATTGTTACACAATACAATTACTGTGTAAGCTTAGATACTGCCTATATTGTTACACAATACAATAACTGTGTACGCTACAGATACTGCCTACGTTGCTACACAATACCATAACTGTGTACGCTATAGATACTGCCTACATTGTTGCACATTACCATAACTGTGTACGCTATAGATACTGCCTACATTGTTGCACAATACCATAACTGTGTACGCTATAGATACTGCCTGCATTGTTGCACAATACCATAACTGTGTACGCTATAGATACTGCCTACATTGGTACACAATACCATAACTGTGTACGCTATAGATACTGCCTATATTTTTACACAATACCATAACTGTGTACGCTATAGATACTGCCTACATTGTTACACAATACAATAACTGTGTAAGCTATATTGAGGGATTTAACTTGGCTCTATTGATCAACATGACATGACGACATGTCGCACGTAAGTCCCAGACCAGTACCTCAATTGTCAAGGTCACACTTTGAGTTTGTTTGACAACATTTACACTGAAGGACTTTAAAAAAACTAAAAATCAGATTTCGTAAAAACAAACAAGTTTTTTATTTTATATTTTAATAAAAATTGGCAACAATAAACATACAGAAAGGCCACACAAAGTGTGTGAATTGTATTGGAAAATATCAATTCCTTGAGAATTATCGCTTCAAACAGAGATATAAATCACCAACTTTGCAATAAGTACCGGTTGAAACTACCATTTACAGCAACGCAGGCAAAACATACCCACCTCGTTGAAAGCACAATATTTGCAATACAGTGTTGAGAAATGTTGTTCCAGTCCTGACCCAAGGCGTGAGAAAGTTCATTTACGTTTTTCGGTGGTGGCTGACAGGCGTTAAGGCGTCTACCCAACTCATCACAGACATGCCTAATTGGAGTTTTACGTTTTTAAAGTGTCTTTTTGAGATTTCAAGTCCGGTCTGTAACTTTGTCATACATGGGTGGATTTGAAAAACACTTTACTCAATAGATCAACATGACATGACAAGGTCAAGGTCACACTTTCAGTTTGTTTGATATTTCATGTTTGGTAGTAACTTTGTCTTACACGGAGGGATTTTAAAATATCTTGACACAAGTGATCAATGTGTCATGATGATACATCTGCATTAGCCTGTAGAAATACCCAAACGTTTACATCAGACGTCAATGCCAATGTCACAGAAAGGTCAAGGTCACACTTTAATGCAAAAAAACATCAAATTGCATGTCTGGTCTGAAACGTCAGTCCATAACCATTCTACATGCGGCTGCCGAAGCGGAAGGACGTATTCACCTGAGCCTCCAAAGTAGGTCACGGTCGCCTCTATTACACGTGGTTACTATGCCTAAGATAATGGAATGTGGGAAATCACGTGTGACGGAGGGGGTATTTTAACCAGATCATCAGATCATCATATAAGTCACATCCACTTTACATTGGGGGACTTTTTAATACTGTATGTCATGTTTTTAACGTGGCCCTAGAAAGGAGTACACACTCCAACAGAGTAACAGAGTAACTAACAGAGCATAAAGCAACATCGGTGTACTAAGCGGCAGTTAACACACTTCAGCGACGGTATATCTACAGACGTGGAACTATTAATAACCAGCTTTCAAGAACCAATGACTGCCAAAGACTTAAATTAGAACCATCAACGACTAATCAACTACTTCAAGAATCAATGACTTTAAAATAATCAACAGCAATCTAAAACGGATCAACATAATTAAATAAATCGAAGACATATTAACGTAACCAACTGTTCCAGCCGGTGTTGAAGCACTGGGAGAAGTATCGTCTCCGGGAGAAGTAGCGACTCTGCCGATGCTGTCCAAATTATTTTCCCTTGTAGGTGTAAACCCACCATTGATTTTTGTTCTTTATTTTATAGTAAATGATAAAAGTTTGAAGGCTTGTCATTAATAGAGAATCCCAAATGAGAGAAGTGAAATCTACATTTTACTGTTTGTCAACCTCTGCACTATCAAAATATGATGAGAAAAGTAAGGGTCATGTGTCATATAAGAGATTTTTTTCCTGCTCAGTGTGTACACTGGTGACAAAGTGAAAGTAGACTTCCGAAATCATGAATTCATACCCCAGTTTCCAAGCATCATTTTTTTTTTCTAAATTCACAATTCAAACATGACAATGCTATCAAAATACATCAATAATGCCATTCAATTAAAAAAATGAGCATTAAAATAAGGAAAATGCATTTTTAAAGAAGAAGAATTGAGTATTATCTATAACCGCAATTATGCGACTACCCCACGGAAGCACTTCCTTTTTGCAATGGTAGTACTATGCCTTGTATAACAGTCTCCGATAAGGGAGTTAGTGTATGTGCACGGGTATACCGCGCACATTTGGCAGTATATCGGTCATTCAGCGTTGAGAGCACGACCAATACAGGTGGATTTAAAAAGCATGAATATTGAAAATGTAGGAATCATAAGATGCTTCTATTTCATAAACACAGAACTATGATATGATTATTTGTAAAATAATTTTAAAGGACGATATTGATAATGTAAGGATATTTGCATTTTCATATTGAATGATAAATATATGTATGCACATGTTTGATAACAGCTGGTTGCACTCTCGGGCGCTAGTAACAATTAAACATATTTATTGAAATTGTGTTGTTTTTGTTCTGTTCATGGAGACGGTGGAAGAAGAAGGGAAGTAGCGACTATACCGATGCTGTCGACTGACAACATAATCGTCTCCGGGAGAAGAAGCTACTCTGCCGGTGCTCTCCACTAACTACATAATCGTCTCCGGGAGAAGAAACTACTCTGCCAGTGCTCTCCACTGAATACATAATCGTCTCCAGGAGAAGAAGCGACTCTGCCGGTGCTGTCCACTGACTACATAATCGTCTCCAGGAGAAGAAGCGACTCTGCCGGTGCTGTCCACTGACTACATAATCGTCTCCAGGAGAAGAAGCGACTCTGCCGGTGCTCTCCACTGACTACATAATCGTCTCCGGGAGAAATTGCTACTCTGCCGGTACTGTCCACTGACTACATAATCGTCTCCGGGAGAAGAAGCGACTCTGCCGGTGCTCTCCACTGACTACATAATCGTCTCCGGGAGAAGAAGCGACTCTGCCGGTGCTCTCCACTGACTACATAATCGTCTCCAGGAGAAGTAGCTACTCTGCCGATGCTGTCGACTGACTACATAATCGTCTTAAGGAGAAGAAGCGACTCTGCCGGTGCTGTCCAATGACTACATAATCGTCTCCGGGAGAAGTAGCGACTCTGCCGGTGCAGTGCCGATGCTGTCCAATGATTATATAATCGTCTCCGGGAGAAGTAACGACTCTGCCGGTGCTCTCCACTGACTACATAATCGTCTCCGTGAGAAGTAGCGATTCCGCCGGTTCTGTCCACTGACTACATAATCGTCTCCAGGAGAAGAAGCGACTCTGCCGGTGCTGTCCACTGACTACATAATCGTCTCCAGGAGAAGAAGCGACTCTGCCGGTGCTCTCCACTGACTACATAATCGTCTCCGGGAGAAATTGCTACTCTGCCGGTACTGTCCACTGACTACATAATCGTCTCCGGGAGAATAAGCGACTCTGCCGGTGCAGTGCCGATGCTGTCCAATGATTATATAATCGTCTCCTGGAGAAGTAACGACTCTGCCGGTGCTCTCCACTGACTACATAATCGTCTCCGTGAGAAGTAGCGACTCCGCCGGTGCTCTCCACTGACTACATAATCGTCTCCATGAGAAGTAGCGACTTCGCCGGTTCTGTCCACTGACTACATAATCGTCTCCTGGAGAAGTAGCTACTCTACCGGTGCTGTCCACTGACTACATAATCGTCTCCATGAGAAGTAGCGACTCCGCCGGTTCTGTCCACTGACTACATAATCGTCTCCGTGAGAAGTAGCGACTCCGCCGGTGCTGTCCACTGACTACATAATCGTCTCCATGAGAAGTAGCGACTCTGCTGATGCTGTCCACTGACTACATAATCGTCTCCGGGAGAAGTAGCGACTCTGCCGATGCTGTTCAATGATTATATAATCGTCTCCGGAAGAAGTAGTGACTCTACCGGTGCTGTCCACTGACTACATAATCGTCTCCGGGAGAAGTAGCGACTCTGCCGATGCTGTCCACTGACTACATAATCGTCTCCGGGAGAAGTAGCGACTCTGCCGATGCTGTTCAATGATTATATAATCGTCTCCGGAAGAAGTAGTGACTCTACCGGTGCTGTCCACTGACTACATAATCGTCTCCGGGAGAAGTAGCGACTCTGCCGATGCTCTCCACTGACTACATAATTGTCTCCGGGAGAAGTAGCTACTCTACCGATGCTGTCCACTGACTACATAATCGTCTCCGGGAGAAGTAGCGACTCTGCCGATGCTGTCCAATGACTACATAATCGTCTCCGGGAGAAGTAGCGACTCTGCCGGTGCTCTCCACTGACTTCATAATCGACTCCGGGAGAAGTAGCGACTCTGCCGGTGCTCTCCACTGACTACATAATCGTCTCCGTGAGAAGTAGCGACTCCGCCGGTTCTGTCCACTGACTACATAATCGTCTCCGGGAGAAGTAGCGATTCTGCCGATGCTGTCCACTGACTACATAATCGTCTCCAGGAGAAGTAGCTACTCTACCGGTGCTGTCCACTGACTACATAATTGTCTTTGCGAGGGTAAACACATACTTAACGACACGTCAGTCCATAATTCTTAATATCTGTTGATGCTTTTAAATCCCTACCTATTGTAAAACATATCGTTATTTTCACGGACCAATAAGGGGACATGTGACACTTATCAGTGCCATTTTTTGTTATATAATTCTTCTAAAGTGTAACCACATCCGTAACTGGAAACATTTAATTGTTAAAGTTGTATTTGGTATAAATGCCGCCATAACACTGTATTTTACGTAATATATTACTGCAACAGTGTAGCTAAATACATGTATTACTGCAACTGTGTAGCTACATACATGTATTACTGCAACTGTGTAGCTACATACATGTATTACTGTAACAGTGTAACTACATACATGTATTACTGTAACAGTGTAACTACATACATGTATTACTGCAACAGTGTAGCTACGTACATGTATTACTGCAACAGGGTAGCTACATACATGTATTACTGCAACAGTGTAACTACATACATGTATTACCATACATGTATTACTGCAACAGTGTAGCTACATACATGTATTACTGCAACAGTGTAGCTACATACATGTTATGTATTACTGTAACAATGTAGCTACATACATGTATTACTGTAACAGTGTAGCTACAAACATGTATTACTACAACAGTGTAGCTACATACATGTTATGTATTACTGTAACAATGTAGCTACATACATGTATTACTGTAACAGTGTAGCTACATACATGTATTACTGCAACAGTGTAGCTACATACATGTATTACTGTAACAGTGTATCTACATACATGTATTACTGTAACAGTGTAGCTACATACATGTATTATTGCAACAGTGTAACTACATACATGTATTACTGCAACAGTGTAGCTACATACATGTATTACTGTAACAGTGCAGCTACATACATGTATTACTGTAACAGTGTAGCTACATACATGTATTACTGTAACAGTGCAGCTACATACATGTTATGTATTACTGTAACAATGTAGCTACATACATGTATTGCTGTAACAGTGCAGCTACATACATGTATTATTGCAACAGTGTAACTACATACATGTATTACTGCAACAGTGTAGCTACATACATGTATTACTGCAACAGTGTAGCTACATACATGTTATGTATTACTGTAACAATGTTGCTACATACATGATACTGTAACAGTGTAGCTACATACATGTATTACTGCAACAGTGTAGCTACATACATGTATACTGCAACAGTGTAGCTACATACATGTATTACTGTAACAGTGCAGCTACATACATGTATTACTGCAACAGTGTAGCTACATACATGTATTACTGCAACAGTGTAGCTACATACATGTATTACTGCAACAGTGTAACTACATACATGTATTACTGCAACAGTGTAGTTACATACATGTATTACTGTAACAGTGCAGCTACATACATGTATTACTGTAACAATGTAGCTACATACATGTATTACTGCAACAGTGCAGCTACATACATGTATTACTGTAACAGTGCAGCTACATACATGTATTACTGTAACAGTGTAGCTTCATACATGTATTACTGCAACAGTGTAGCTACATACATGTATTACTGTAACAGTGTAGCTACATACATGTATTACTGCAACAGTGTAACTACATACATGTATTACTGCAACAGTGTAGCTACATACATGTATACTGCAACAGTGTAGCTACATACATGTATTACTGTAACAGTGCAGCTACATACATGTATTACTGTAACAGTGTAACTTCATACATGTATTACTGTAACAGTGTAACAACATACATGTATTACTGCAACAGTGTAGCTACATACACGTATTACTGCTACATTGCAACAGTGTAGCTACATACACGTATTACTGCAACAGTGTAGCTACATACATGTATTACTGCAACAGTGTAGCTACATACATGTAATGTATTACTGTAACAGTGTAGCTACATACATGTATTACTGCAACAGTGTAGCTACATACATGTAATGTATTACTGTAACAGTGTAGCTACATACATGTATTACTGTAACAGTGTAGCTACATACATGTATTACTGCAACAGTGTAGCTACATACATGTATTACTGCAACAGGGTAGCTACATTCATGTATTACTGTAACAGTGTAGCTACATACATGTATTACTGTAACAGTGTAGCTACATACATGTATTACTGTAACAGTGTAGCTACATACATGTATTACTGCAACAGTGTAGCTACATACATGTATTTCTGCAACAGTGTAAATACATACATGTATTACTGCAACAGTGGAGCTACATACATGTATTACTGTAACAGTTTAGCTACATACATGTATTACTGCAACAGTGAAGCTACATACATGTATTACTGCAACAGTGTAACTACATACATGTATTACTGCAACAGTGTAGCTACATACATGTATTTCTGCAACAGTGTAAATACATACATGTATTACTGAAACAGTGGAGCTACATACATATATTACTGTAACAGTTTAGCTACATACATGTATTACTGCAACAGTGTAGCTACATACATGTATTACTGTAACAGTGTAGCTACATATATGTATTACTGTAACAGTGTAGATTCATACATGTATTACTGTAACAGTGTAGCTACATACATGTATTACTGTAACAGTGTAGCTACATACATGTATTACTGTAACAGTGTAGTTACATACATGTATTACTGCAACAGTGTAGCTACATGTACATACATGTATTACTGCAACAGTGTAGCTACATACATGTTTTACTGTAACAGTGTAGCTACATACATGTATTACTGCAACAGTGTAGCTACATACATGTATTACTGCAACAGTGTAACTACATACATATATTACTGCAACAGTGTAGCTACATACATGTATTACTGTAACAGTGTAGCTACATACATGTAATGTATTACTGTAACAGTGTAGCTACATACATGTATTATTGCAACAGTGTAGCTACATACATGTTTTACTGCAACAGTGTAGCTACATACATGTATTACTGTAACAGTGTAGCTACATACATGTATGTATTGAAATTTTCCATTTTTAAAGGAAGTATATCCGGAAAAACGCTAAAATAATTATTACAATGGATAGAAATCATCGCACTATCATTAACTAATAAAATCCGAATGGTTTCGTTTGTCAAATCTACCAAGACATGACTAAATTGATATTTGAATTGGAATGGTAACTTGAAACGAAATCCCCATTCTAAAATAAACAGCACTTAAATATTGTTGGACGACCTGCGTATCATCATTCGGATTCTTTCTATTATGAAATAATATTTATTTCGTGTAAACCTGTATAACGGACCGAAATGAAATCAAAATGAAATCACTTATTTAGTCAGTGAATATGTGTAGGCATGAAACACTGAAAAAAATGTTTTTAGCTTATTTTAAAATTTTTATAAAATCCTGATTAATTCCATTTAAGTACTACAAGATAGTTTGTTTGAATAATCGGCGTCAGTTTATGCCGTCGAGGGCTAACAGACGATCAGTTAACCTAACCACCATTTCCTGGGACCCTGGAAGGTTAACCAGTACTCGAGCACACCCATCTCCGCAAGAAGCTGATAACTTTCGGTCTTGAATAAGGCTTGAAATACGAATTACATTGAGACGCCATGTCGTATATCAATCATCACGAAGATTTTGATAGGGCGGGGATTTAAACTCGTGAACCCTAGATTGACCTGCTACATACTGAGCTAACCGAGCCAGGTATTACAGGATAGGAATGAAGATCTTCTGCGTTTTTACATTGTATATTGTTGTTGTAACTATATCTATCTTGAAACTTAACATTGTTGAAGTACCCCAAGTATCAAGGTCACCATGATACGTGTATATAAAGGCTTTTCATGTCCTGTTAAAGTTTGTGAATTATGGACAATGTCAACATGTTACACAACTACAAATATGGTATAAAAACAAACGCAAATGTTCTAGACTTATAGTTAAACATTTTTATTTCAATTTTTTTTTAATTCTTTCATTTTTACAGTAAAAGAAACATACAGATACGATAGTGTAAGCTGCTTTCGTGAAATTACTCACATAATAAAATATATCATATATAACAATAAACAAAAAT
This sequence comes from Panopea generosa, assembly GCA_029582155.1. NCBI lineage: Eukaryota > Metazoa > Mollusca > Bivalvia > Adapedonta > Hiatellidae > Panopea > Panopea generosa. The sequence continues at coordinate 56,471,156 of CM055897.1, forward strand.
ACAAGTATCGTACCACAGATGCATATATAACAAGTACCGTATCACAGATGCAGGCATGGTATATGCCGTTTAACATATACAGGGCAAGTATCGTACCACAGATGTACACATGACAAGTATCGTACCACAGATGTACACATGACAAGTACCGTACCACAGATGTACACATGACAAGTATCGTACCACAGATGTACACATGACAAGTACCGTACCAAAGATGTGAACATGACAAGTAACGTACCACAGATGTACACATGACAGAAACCGTACCACAGATGTACACATGACAAGTACCGTACCACAGATATACACATGACAAGTATCGTACCACAGATGTAAACATGGCAAGTATCGTACCACATATGTACACATGACAAGTATCGTATCAGAGATGTACACATGACATGTATCGTACCACAGATGTACACATGACAAGTGTCGTTTCAGAGATGTACACATGACAAGTATCGTACCACAGATGTGTACATGACAAGTACCGTTTCAGAGATGTACACATGACAAGTATCGTACCACAGATGTACACATGACAAGTATCGTACCACAGATTTACACATGGCAAGTATCGTACCACAGATGTACATAAGACAAGTATCGTACCACAGATTTACACATGGCAAGTATTGTACCACAGATGTACACATGGCAAGTATAGAACCACAGATGTTTACATGACAAGTATCGTATCAGAGATGTACACATGACAAGTATCGTACCACAGATGTTCACATGACAAGTATCGTATCAGAGATGTACACATGACAAGTACCGTACCACAGATGTACACATGACAATTGCAGTACATGTACCACAGATGCACCAATGGCAAGTATAGTACAACAGATGCATAAACTACAAATACCGTCCCACAGATGCACCCATGGCAAGTATAGTACCACAGATGCAAAAACTACAAATACCGTCCCATAGATGCACCCATGGCAAGTATAGTACCACAGATGCATATTAACTTACAAATACCGTGCAATATGTACACACGTTATTTTATTTGACTAGATTGATTGTTTCCCCGTTTAACTCGATCAGATCACCTGCTTCATCCATGTTGGATAACTGTATATGTTCGGTTATTGGCTTTGGACGTTTTAACGTCCCCAACAACATAGGAATTAGGTATTCCGAGATTTTTCTACGCTATCACGGTTTAGATAGACGGAGATGTTTGCTTTTAAAAGCGTTTTTGCTTCTACTGTGTTTTTTTCATCGATTTTTCCCTTTGAACTCTTTCACCAACTTGGCTGCTAACTCCATAGATTCGCAAATGCCTTCTCCGGTTGTCGCGCATGCGCCCTGAATAATCCACGGTCTAGTATTCATTTGATTGAGATTCAACCGTTTTGCAATATCCCTTACGTTCAGTGCCCCTGTAAAAATAGTAAAAGATGTTAAACAAAAATAGTATATAACATTTGTTCAAAGATTGAATTAGTACCTTATAAGTCATACAGCGAGTCTTCGTCTTAAAAGTATTATAATAATCATTTTAAATCATTGTTAAGACTTATTTATCAGTTGATATTCCGTGCAATTGTAAGAGAGTGCTTTGAAATTCTAATGTTCTATTCGCTCATTTCGTATTGAAAGATATTGATATGATGGTACAGACAAAGATTTGAGATTCGGTACGATCTGCAATAACCCCCCTAGAATATGTGTATAATCGGAGACAGGATGGCAAGTGTTTCTTTCTTCAATTTCTAGTTTATGATAACATCTGGTGTACTGATTGTAATAAGAGCTTGGATACATCTAGTGTGGATATATTGGCACACATATCGTTTACTTTTGTCAACTGAAATGATAATGACTATAATTATCGATATACACTCAAGAGAAATTAAAACGCAACACAGGGTTTAGAGGGGACTTAAATCCGATACTAGTGCATGAGGTACCAAATTATTCAATAACACTTCAAATAAACAATCAATAACATCAACCGACTAGATATGTATACATGTACACATACCCCTGCTAAATGTGTTGTATTTTCATACCTCTTCCCGTGTTGCGTTTATAAATCTGTTGAATGTAAGGCGCGTACCTGGTAAATCTTGTTTGTATATCTGTTGAGCGTATGTGTGTAAGGCGCGTACCTGGTAAATCTTGTTTGTATATCTGTTGAGTGTATGTGTGTAAGGCGCGTACCTGGTAAATCTTGTTTGTATATCTGTTGAGTGTATGTGTGTAAGGCGCGTACCTGGTATATCTGTTGAGTGTATGTGTGTAAGGCGCGTACCTGGTAAATCTTGTTTGTATATCTGTTGAGTGTATGTGTGTTAGGCGCGTACTTGGTAAATCTTGTTGGTATATCTGTTGAGTGTATGTGTGTAAGGCGCATACCTGGCAAATCCTGTTTGTATATATGTTGAGTGTATGTGTGTAAGGCGCATACCTGGCAAATCGTGTTTGTATATCTGTTGAGTGTATGTGTGTAAGGCGCGCACTTGGTAAATCTTGTTTGTATATCTGCTGAGTGTATGTGTGTAAGGCGCATACCTGGCAAATCTTGTTTGTATATCTGTTGAGCGTATGTGTGTTAGGCGCGTACCTGGCAAATCTTGTTTGTATATCTGTTGAGCGTATGTGTGTAAGGCGCGTACCTGGCAAATCTTGTTTGTATATCTGTTGAGCGTCTATGTGTAAGGCGAGTACATGATAAATCTTGTTTGTATATCTGTTGATGTATGTGTGTAAGGAGCGTACCTGGCAAATCTTGTTTATATATCTGTTGAGTGTATGTGTGTCAGGCGCGTACCTGGCAAATCTTGTTTACATATCTGTTGAGTGTATGTGTGTAAGGCGCGTACCTGATAAATCTTGTTTGTATATCTGTTGAGTGTATGTGTGTAAGGCGCGTACCTGGTAAATCTTGTTTGTATATCTGTTGAGTGTATGTTTGTAAAGCGCGTACCTGGCAAATCTTGTTTACATATCTGTTGAGCGAAAGTGTGTAAGGTGCGTACCTGGTAAATCTTGTTTGTTTGCTATGACTATTAAGGGTACGCCTCTCAGTTCTTGTGAATCAATAACTCTTGTGAGTTCATCTCTCGCCTCCTGTATCCTTTCTATATCGGCACTGTCAACCACGAATATGATACCTGTAAAATTCAAGAAAAATATCATGATAATACACATTTAAACACACACAAGATGCCGTTGCACGATCTGGTTCAATGAATAAGGATATATGATTTTTCATACCTTCCATTCCTAACATTAATAATAAGGATAAATTATGACACTTTAAGGTAAACGAGATTACTCCTATTTGAATATTTTTTTAAAAAAATACAAAGGCGAATACTACTTTGGTTATATATTATTCAAAGATATCTACGAGTTAAACAAAAAGAATACGATGAAATTTGAATATTAAAGCTGTATTTAATTGTCTATCAATTGAAAGACAATACATTGTTAAAGATAAAAGGTTTTGTATGTTCATGCTTTCTTTAAAATCAAAAAGGGAAATAAATCGTCTAATACTATGATCTGCAACAATGACTTGCTATAATTATATGCTATAATGTTCTGCCAAAATTGCTTGCTACATTGGTCTGCAACAATGGTCTACCACAAATGGTCTGCTACAATGGCTTGCTGCAACGGTTTGCTACACTGGTTGCAACAATGGTCTGCTACATTATTCTACTACGATAGCCTGCTACAATGATATGCTATAATGGCCTGCTAAACTTGTCTGCTGCAATGGTGTGCTACATTGGTCTGCTACAATGACCTGCTACAATGATAAATTATAATGGCCTGCTACACTGGTCTGCTATAATGGTATGCTACACTGGTCTGCCATAAATGGTCTGCTAATATGGCCTGCTACCACTGTATGCTATAATGGCCTGCTGTAATTGTATGCTAAGTTGGTCTGCTAAAATGGCCTATTACAATGATATGCTACAATGGCCTGTTATACTGGTCCGTTACAATGGTCTGCTACATTGGTCTGCTACAATGACCTGCTATAATGGCCTGCTACATGTACACTGGTCAAGTACAATGGTTTGTTACATTGGTCTGCTTTAATGGCCTGCTACAATGATATGCTATAATGGCCTGCTACAGTGGCCTGCTACTATGGTATGCTATAATGGCCTGCTACAATGGCCTGCTACTATGGTATGCTATAATGGTTTGCTACAATGGCCTGCTACTATGGTATGCTATAATGGCCTGCTACAATGGCCTGATACAATATGGTATGCTATAATGGCCTGCTACAATGACCTGCTACTATGGTATGCTATAATGGCCTGCTACAATGGCCTGCTACTATGGTATGCTATAATGGCTTGCTACAATGGCCTGATACAATGGTATGCTATAATGGCCTGCTACAATGGCCTGATACAATATGGTATGCTATAATGGCCTGCTACAATGGCCTGCTATAGCGGTATGCTTTAATGGCCTGCTACAATGGCCTGATACAATATGGTATGCTACAATGGTCTGATACAATGGTATGCTATAATGGCCGGCTATACTGGTCTGCTAAAATGACCTGCTACAATGACCTGATACAATGGTATGCTATAATGGCCTGCTACAATGGCCTGCTACTATGGTATGCTATAATGGCCTGCTACAATGGCCTGATACAATATGGTATGCTATAATGGCCTGCTACAATGACCTGCTACTATGGTATGCTATAATGGCCTGCTACAATGGCCTGCTACTATGGTATGCTATAATGGCTTGCTACAATGGCCTGATACAATGGTATGCTATAATGGCCTGCTACAATGGCCTGATACAATATGGTATGCTATAATGGCCTGCTACAATGGCCTGCTATAGCGGTATGCTTTAATGGCCTGCTACAATGGCCTGGTACAATATGGTATGCTACAATGGCCTGATACAATGGTATGCTATAATGGCCGGCTATACTGGTCTGCTAAAATGACCTGCTACAATGACCCGATACAGTGGTATGCTATGATGGCCTGCTACAATGGCCTGATACAATATGGTATGCTACAATGGCTGGCTATACTGGTCGGCTACAATGACCTGCTAAAATGATATGCTAGAATGGCCTGCTTCAATGGCCTGCTACTATGGTATGCTATAAAGGCCTGCTACAATGGCCTGATACAATATGGTATGCTACAATGGCTGGCTATACTGGTCGGCTACAATGACCTGCTAAAATGATATGCTATAATGGCCTGCTACACTGGTCTGTTACAAAGGTCGTCTGCATTGGTCTGCTACACTGGCCTGCTACAATGGTATGTTATAATGGCCTGCTGCAGTGGTATGTTAGAATGGTGTGCTACAATGACCTTCTACAATAGTATGCTATAATGGCCTGCTACAATGGTCGTCTGCATTGGTCTGCTACAATGGCCTGGTACAATGGTATGTTAGAATGGTGTGCTACAATGACCTTCTACAATAGTATGCTATAATGGCCTGCTATAGCGGTATGCTATAATGGCCTGCTACAATGGCCTGATACAATATGGTATGCTACAATGGCCTGATACAATGGTATGCTATAATGGCCGGCTATACTGGTCTGCTAAAATGACCTGCTACAATGGCCTGATACAATGGTATGCTATAATGGCCTGCTACAATGGCCTGATACAATATGGTATGCTATAATGGCCTGCTACAATGACCTGATACAATGGTATGCTATGATGGCCTGCTACAATGGCCTGATACAATATGGTATGCTACAATGGCTGGCTATACTGGTCTGCTACAATGACCTGCTAAAATGATATGCTAGAATGGCCTGCTTCAATGGCCTGCTACTATGGTATGCTATAATGGCCTGCTACAATGGCCTGATACAATATGGTATGCTACAATGGCTGGCTATACTGGTCGGCTACAATGACCTGCTAAAATGATATGCTATAATGGCCTGCTACACTGGTCTGTTACAAAGGTCGTCTGCATTGGTCTGCTACACTGGCCTGCTACAATGGTATGTTATAATGGCCTGCTGCAGTGGTATGTTAGAATGGTGTGCTACAATGACCTTCTACAATAGTATGCTATAATGGCCTGCTACAATGGTCGTCTGCATTGGTCTGCTACAATGGCCTGCTACAATGGTATGTTAGAATGGTGTGCTACAATGACCTTCTATAATAGTATGCTATAATGGCCTGCTACAATGGTCGTCTGCATTGGTCTGCTACAATGGCCTGCTGCAATGGTCGTCTGCATTGGTCTGCTACAATGGCCTGCTACAATGGTCGTCTGCATTGGTCTGCTACAATGGCCTGCTACAATGGTATGTTATAATGGCCTGCTATACTGGTCTGTTACAATGGTCTTCTACATCGGTCTGCTATTATGATCTGCTACAATGGTATGTTATAATGGCATGCTATATTGGTCTGTTACAATGGTCTTCTACATTGGTCTGCTATTATGATCTGCTACAATGGTATGCTATAATGGCATGCTATACTGGTCTGTTACAATGGTCTTCTACATCGGTCTGCTATTATGATCTGCTACTATGGTATGCTATAATGGCATGCTATACTGGTCTGTTACAATGGTCTTCTACATTGGTCTGCTATAATGACCTGCTACAATGGTATGCTATAATGGCCTGCTATAGCGGTATGCTATAATGGCCTGCTATAGCGGTATGCTATAATGGCCTGCTACACTGGTCTACTACACTGATCTGTTACAATGGTCGTCTGCATTGGCCTGCTACAATGGCCTGATACAATGGTATGCTATAATGATCTGATACACTGGTCTGCTACAATGATATGGTCAGCTACAGTGGCTTGCTAAATTGACCTGCTACATTGACCTTCTAAAATGACCTGCTAGATTGACCTGCTATAATGACCTGCTACAATGGTATGCTATAATGACCTGCTACAATGGTATGCTATAATGGCCTGCTATAGCGGTATGCTATAATGGCCTGCTATAGCGGTATGCTATAATGGCCTGCTACACTGGTCTACTACACTGGTCTGTTACAATGGTCGTCTGCATTGGCCTGCTACAATGGCCTGATACAATGGAATGCTATAATGGTCTGATACACTGGTCTGCTACAATGATATGGTCAGCTACAGTGGCTTGCTAAATTGACCTGCTACATTGACCTTCTAAAATGACCTGCTAGATTGACCTGCTACAATGACCAGCTACATTGACCTGCTATAATGACCTGCTACATTGACCTGCTACAATGGGTCATAGTCTTACTCGTCAGGTTTTGTTTATCTTATCTAATTCTATTCGTATAGTAGAAATTCATATAGGGACAGACTATGGATATGCGCTTCGTGTTACATAAATCATTTATATTTTAATGCTATTTGATTCATGTCTTGATTATTACTAAATCATCTTTACTAAATGTACTTCAGAATTCGGTCTCAATATGTATATATCACGAATTTAGCATACATTTTCTCAGTTACTCACATATGCAATGCAACTTGATACTTACAATACCCGAACAAACATGTTGCCAATATTTATCTACTGACGAAAAGTAATTAGATTGTGATTTTTGTAGTTGGCGTACGGCAGACGATAACGAGTTGCCGTTTAACATGTGTCCGCCATAATTGAACTGATCATAAGTTATAATTAACAAAACTTACCATCTGTTCCTCGCAGGTACATTCGCCACAGGGGTCTCATTCTTTCCTGACCTCCCATATCCCATACTGTAAGAGTAAGTCCCTTCACAGGGCTCAGGGTTTCTACGTTGAACCCGATGGTAGGGACAGTATTGAGAGTCTCGTTCAGCTTGAACTTGTACAATATGGTTGTCTTACCTAAAATTACAAACTCAGTTTATTATCTCATGTACAATATGGTTGTCTTACCTAAAATTACAAATTCAATTTATCATCTCAAGTACAATATGGTTGTCTTACTAAAATTACAAACTCAGTTTATCATCTCATGTACAATATGGTTGTCTTACCTAAAATTACATGTCATTTTTATCATATCATGTACAATATGGTTGTCTTACCTAAAATTAGAAACTCAGTTTATCGTCTCATACATTAATATAGCTGTCTTACCTAAAATTACAAACTCAGTTTATATTCTCATGTACAATATGGTTGTCTTGCCTAAAATACAAAACTCAGTTCATCATCTCATGTACAATATTGTTGTATTGCCTAAAATACCAAACTCAGTTTATCATCTCATGTACAATATGGTTGTCTTACCTAAAATTACAAACTCAGTTTATCATCTCATGTACAATATGGTTGTCTTACCTAAAATACCAAACTCAGTTTATCATCTCATGTACAATATGGTTGTATTGCCTTAATTATAAACTTAGTTTATAATCTTATGTACAATATGGTTGTCTGACCTAAAATTACAAGTCAGTTCATCATCTCATGTACAATATGGTTGTCTTACTTAAAATTACAGTCAGTTTATCATCTCATGTACAATATGGTTGTCTTACCTAAAATTACAAATCAGTTCATCATCTCAGAATGTACAATATGGTTGTCTTACTAAAATTTACAAGTCAGTTTATCATCTCATGTACAATATGGTTGTCTTACCTAAAATTACAAACTCAGTTAATCATCTCATGTACAATATGGTTGTCTTGCCTAAAATTACAAAGACAGTTTATCATCTCAGAATGTACAATATGGTTGTCTTGCCTAAAATAACAAACTCAGTTTATCATCTCATGTACAATATGGTTGTCTTGCCTATAGTTACAAAGACAGTTTATCATCTCATGTACAATATGGTTGTCTTGCCTAAAGTTACAAAGACAGTTTATCATCTCATGTACAATATGGTTGTCTTGCCAAAAATTAGAAAGACAGTTTATCATCTCATGTACAATATGGTTGTCTTGCCTAAAATAAGAAAGACAGTTTATCATCTCATGTACAATATGGTTGTCTTGCCTAAAATTAGAAAGACAGTTTATCATCTCATGTACAATATGGTTGTCTTGCCTAAAATTAGAAAGACAGTTTATCATCTCATGTACAATATGGTTGTCTTGCCTAAAATTACAAAGTCAGTTTATCATCTCATGTACAATATGGTTGTCTTGCCTATAATTAGAAGGACAGTTTATCATCTCATGTACAATATGGTTGTCTTGCCTAAAATTAGAAAGACAGTTTATCATCTCATGTACAATATGGTTGTCTTGCCTAAAATTAGAAAGACAGTTTATCATCTCATGTACAGTATGGTTGTCTTGCCTAAAATTAGAAAGACAGTTTATCATCTCATGTACAACATGGTTGTCTTGCCTAAAATTACAAAGACAGTTCATCATCTCATGTACAATATCGTTGTCTTTCCTAAAATTATAAACAAAGTGTTTCATCTCATGTATAATAGCTTAAGTCACGTGGCCCAGTATCTTCCGTAAGTACACGTCAGTTTTATCAATTTTGTATTTCGGCCAAATGTCTTAATTACAAAGTTAATTTAATTGAACATGCTTTGTATTACACCTAAGTATTGTTACCAAAGTATCTCCCTTAATGATTACAAGTCAGTTTAATTAAACATGCACAAAAAAGAACACCAGAAATATACAATTTAGCACCATATATGTACAATTAAGCACCATATATGTACAATTTAACACCATATATGTACAATTTAGCGCCATATTTATACAATTTAGCACTATATATGTACAATTTTATAACACAAGTGTTAATTTAATAACATTTCATTGCAAATGTTACATATTCAAAACATCACTTTGTAGCACAAGTAACGAATAAAATACAAAAGGGTCGGGCTACAAGTTTTAATAACATTAGTTACAGCCCCTCCCCCCCCCCGTCTCCACCCCACCCCCAATGCGTCAAAATGCACAAGTATACAAATGAAATTGACGATATTTTTGCAATACAAACGACCCGTATATCACTCTCTTCCACACGCATACAAACACGCCCACTCGCACGAGCCCGCACACACGCATACAAACACGCCCACTCACACGAGCCCGCACATACACATACACGTATCATGTATAGAAATAGGAGTCATTATTCTACTTGAATTTTAGTGATTATGATAATGTTTAAAAGAAAAACAAAGTAAATATTGATAAACTATAGAAAATAAGAATAAAAATGACAATATAAAGGATCACGCACGCACGCACGCACGCACACACTTATGATTCCGCCCAGTCTCATATTAAGATCTGAGGACACGAAATATAACGTTAATGATTATTTGAAACTAATTATGACTGAAACGTTTTGAGTTTTTAATAAACTGTTGTACTCCTAACAACAAATGACCGTTTTCTTCTTCCTTTACATTTTTATTTCCAAATAACAACTTGTTAGTATTAATTGGGTGGTATTTTCTTGTTTTGTTAAACAGATGTAGCGTTTGACTAATATATAGCTTGTACTGAAATAAATAATGTTCAGCATCTTCTATTATGCTACCACAACAACAAGAAGTATTGTCACGTAGGTGGTTATTATATACGTCTGTAGTAAAATTGTTTCGCATGCGTGCGTGAAGTACGGACATATTTCTAACTCCAATTAAGTAATATTTTGAAACGACAGACGGTTTCAATGAATCCTTAATTTTTTAAATAGTTAATGAATCTCAAATAACAAATTCAAGATCATTCCAAAGTTTAATTGCAGAAATATGAGCGAGAATAAACTTCCGTTCGTCTAGAAAGCGTTAAAATATCATTTCTCTTTCTCAAGTTGTATGGATTTGATTCATTTATTGTATGTGGAAACTGATCATCTAAATATGAAGATAGATTTCCATGAATATAATTGTACATAAGAATTAATTTCTGGATTTTCCTGCGATCTGATAACGACACCTAGCTAATTTATTTTAGAAGAGTTTCAATTGAAACCGAACGAGTTACACCAGTGACAATTCTACTAGCTAATATTGAAGTTTTTTTCTATTTGTTCTTTTTCATAATGAGTACAATTATCCCAAACAAGAGATCCATATTCTAAGATTGGTCTTAAGTAAGATGTATAAATTTGATTAAGAGAATGTCGTTCAGTTTAAATTTCAGCATTCTCATCAAACCTAAAACTTTTGAAGCAGAGGAGAGCATTTGAGTTATATGTTCGTGTCAGGAACCGTTCAGATTAAATGTTACACCGAGATGTTTGTGATGTGTTACATGAGTTAAATGAATACCTTCAAAAATAAAATATGGTTTATTCCGATAAATAAGGGATAAAATCATTACTTCACTTTTATTTGGATTAAACTGAACGAGCTATTGTTTTTACCATTAGAAATTAAATTTAAGTCATTATTAAGTATGCTTTCTATGGAAAGGAAATTATTTGATGAACAAGCTAATGAACTATCATCTGCAAATAATCTTGCAGTACTTAACATTGGCTCAGCTATACTAGAACTAATACAGGACCAAGGAGAGCTTTGTGGAACTGCAACACTCAAGGATTTTGTATCAGAAAATGAAGATCCAACAAATACCCGTTGATATCTGTTTGTATGATAATTTGATATCCGCTGAATTAGATTTCCTTATATTTCATATTGACGAAGTTTAACCATTTATGCCAGACTTTGTAAAATGCTTTTGATATGTTACAAAAAACAATGCACATAGACTCCTTTGCATCAAAAGCTTTACATGTTTGATTATAAATATTAATAAGTTGAAAAACAGTATAATGTCCTGGTAAAAACCCAGATTGATTTTGATAAATTAGTTCATTAAAATGTAGATAGTTCTATAAATATTTAAAAAACAATACGCTCTATTACTTTACCAACACAACTAATTAAAGAAATTGGTGTATAATTTGACGGGATGTCTATCTTCTTTTTTAAAAAGTGGGATAACATGAGCAAGTTTCCAGCATGCAAAATAAACTCTTGAAGGGATCTATCAAATAAAATAGATTTACATATTGTTGTAGATGTTTCTTTTAACATACGATGACTAATGTCACCAGGAACACAAGTGTAAAGAGAGTTTTACAATATTACAACGCTTGGCCTACAATATTGTACACTATTTTTAATAGTAGATTGGTAGCCAGGTACAAATGTATCTCCCTTAATTACAAAGTCATTTTAATCACTTTAAGCAAGTGCTTCCCTTATAGGTTAATGTAACTGCTTGGCACACAATTGTTTGTTGGTTATAGGTAACTCTTGCGGGTGTAATACTATTATTTTTTAAGTTTAGTTACCGTCCTTGTTTTGTTACATTTCAATCACGCACACATGCGCAAAAATGACTTCAGTATTTTATTGATGAGTCAATATATTGCATACAAGCGCTTTACTTTATCTATATCCGCCAGAGTGTAGCACTTATGTGTTTGAGTGGTAGTATACCAAACCCGACAGTCAGGTATGTTATATTGTATATCGGATAGTGTAAGTTGTTTACGTCAAATACGTTATATTGTGAGTCAACCTTAATCGAGGTTGTGGGGTCATGTGTGGTGATTTATACATCGATATTGGCTATTGATCTGTCCAGACACGCTGGTATTGATATCATGTTTAAACCTTATTCATAATAGCCACACCTACAGATATACATCGATGTGCGTGGAGACATATTACGACATCATAATACGACATAATCTAATTGATATAATGTTAAACGATCGTATCGCACAGAGATCTTAATCAACTGCACAACCAAATATCTCGAGCCTGAGTAAGTTTTATACCAAGGTAGGTCTCGCAAAGTATGAAACTGCATTTTTTATCGTTTTCAAACATAAGTAATAATCAGCTTCCATCATGTGTAAACCATGATTTGTCGCCTCGTATATTACTAACACATATATTACTTCTAAAACATTTTATAATTATAATAGAACATTTTGAATGGACTCTGTTTTAAGTATGTCCTGTTTAACCTGTATCCATGAAATATCATTTATTTATTTACATTAAATCACATGTACAACAGGATATTAGGCCATGTTTCATAAAAGCTATAAAAGTACATGTGCCCAAACACAAATATAAGAGACAATCCAGAACTTAGGCACTTGAATACATAAAATATATATCTGTACTAAAAAAGTAAGCCACACTCGGCATCATTACATATCCATATTTAAAAAACACTTACCAATGTTATTCGCACAGATGAAAATTGTGTCCCTTCCACACATACGGGTTTTCCCCATGGAGAATATAAGAATTCACCATGAGTTAATCCATGTCGGATAGAAATATCTCATCAGAGGGGTTAACATTATATGCAGGGACGAGGGTCTGCCGAGTTCATTGCATGAGATTTTGACCGAGAGGATAAGATTTTTCTATCCCACATGGATGAAATCATGGTGGATTTTTTCTCATTCATCTCAGCCAAATGAGTGTTCCTCGTTAATGGCATTCATTACAAAGATATTCTCCTTTCTTAATGTGTGTTTAACGCACACAATTTCAAATAGATAGATCTATATGAATAAATGGACATTTTAAAGTACATACTAAAAGTATGTACCAGACATTACACCTGTTAATCTCTTCTAACATTGTCTCTTTCTATAACTGTGTACAAAATATTAGTTGAGTAGGAAACAGTTTTATATCCTCGAACCCTGGACGTATGGCTGCTACAACTATGTACAAAGTATTGAGTTGAATAAGAAACACAGTTTTATAACCTCGGACCCTGGACGTGTCGCCACTACAACTATGTACAAAGTATTGAGTTGATTAGTAAACACAGTTTTATAACATCAGATCCAGGACGTATCTCCACTTCTTTTATGTAAAACGTATTGAGCTCGGACCATGGACGTGTCGCCACTAAAAATATGTACAAAGTATTGAGTTGAGTAGGAAACACAGATTTATTAACTCGGACCCAGGACGTGTCGCCACTACTACTATATACAACGTATTGAGCTCGGACCATGGACGTGTCGCCACTACAACTATGTACAAAGTATTGAGTTCAGTAGGAAACAGTTTTATAACGTCGGACCCAGGACGTGTCGCCACTACAACTATGTACAAAGTATTAAGTTCAATAGGAAACACAGTTTTAAACCTTGGACCCTGGACACGTCGTCACTACAACTATGTACAAAGTATTGAGTTAAGTAAGAAACACATTTTTATAACGTCTGACCCTGGACATGTCGCCACTACAACTATGTACAAAGTATTGAGTTCAGTAGGAAACAAAGTGTTATAACGTCGGACCCTGGACGTGTCGCCACTACAATTAAGTACAAAGTATTAAGTTGAATAGGAAACACAGATTTATAACCTCCGACCCAGGACGTGGCGCCACTACAACTATGTACAAAGTATTGAGTTGAGCAAGAAACACAGTTTTATAACGTCGGACCCTGGACGTGTCGCTACTACAACTATGTACAAAGTATTGAGCTGAGTAGGAAACACAGTTTTATAACCTCGGAACCAGGACATGTCGCCACTACAACTATGTACAAAGTATTAAGCTCAGTATATAACGTCGGACCCAGGACGTGTCGCCACTACAACTATGTACAAAGTATTGAGCTCAGTAGAAAACGCAGTTTTATAACCTCGGACCCTGGACGTGTCGCTACTACAACTAAGTACAAATTATTGAGCTCAGTTGGAAACACAGTTTTATAACCTCGGACCCTGGACGTGTCGCTACTACAACTAAGTACAAAGTATTGAGCTCAGTAGGAAACACAGTTTTATAACATCGGACCCTGGACGTGTCGCTACTACAACTATGTACAAAGTATTGAGCTCAGTAGGAAACACAGTTTTATAACGTCGGACCCTGGACGTGTCGCCACTACAACTACGTACAAAATTTGAGTTGAGTAGGAAACACAGTTTTACGTTTAGCCACTACAAGTATGTCCAAAGTATTGAGTTGAATAGGAAACACATTACTCTAACGTCGGACCCTGGACGTGTCGCCATTACAACTATGTTAAAAGTATTGAGTTGAACAGGAAACACCGTTTTATAACCTCGGACCTGGACGTGTCGCCACTACAACTATGTACAAAGTATTGACTTGAGCAGGAAACACAGTTTTATAACGTCGGACCCAGGACGTGTCCCCATTACAACTATGTACAAAGTATTGAGTTGAGCAGGACACTCAGTTTTATAACCTCGGACCCTATACGTTTAGCCACTACAAATATGCACAAAGTATTGAGTTGAATAGGAAACACATTACTCTAACCTCGGACCCTGGACGTGTCGCCATTACAACTATGTAAAAAGTATTGAGTTGAGCAGGAAACACCGTTTTATAACCTCGGACCTGAACGTGTCGCCACTACAACTATGTACAAAGTATTGACTTGAGCAGGAAACACAGTTTTATAACGTCGGACCCAGGACGTGTCGCCGCTACAGCTATGTGCAAAGTATTGAGTTGAATAAGAAACACAGTTTTATATCCTCGGACCCTGGATGTGCCGCAACTACAACTATGTACAAAGTATTGAGTTTGGTAGGAAACACAGTTTTATAACATCGGACCCTGGACGTGTCGCCACTGCAGCTATGTACAACGTATTGAGTTGAGTAGGAACCACAGTTTTTTAACCTCAGACCCAGGACCTATCGCCACTACAACTATGTACAAAGTATTGTGTTTGGTAGGAAACACAGTTTTATAACCTCGGATCCAGGACGTATCGTCACTACAACTATGTACAAAGTATTGAGCTGAGTAGAGAACAATTTTATAACCTCGGACCCAGGAAGTGCCGCCACTACAACTATGTATAAAGTATTGAGTTGAGTAGGAAACACAGTGTTATAACCTCGGACCCAGGACGTATCGCCTCTACAACTATATACAAAGCAAACCATTTAATGTTTAAGTTTGCCTATATGTTTATCAAACGGTCAACGTGGTCGTGAACTTGTAATATCTAATTACTTATGCACATACACGGTATGTTTCAAAGTCACGAACAGAATAGAAGAGAACGTTATTTTATTGACTGAAACTGTTTGCAGTTTTTCATCAGTCACATATACAATTTACATACAAATACATGCGATAAGTGTATCAAACAATATAATCTTTACATCGTTGTTTTACGTTATGTTACAGCAATGTTTTCTATTTAAAAAGTCGTTAAAGAATTAAAGCTAAGGCATACCTAATTAAATATTTACTCTTAGTTTGACGATGGAATCAATGTGCATTATGAAGCGGTATTGCATTTCTTGTTTGCACGATATTGGTTACACTATTTACCCACACATTTGAAGACAACACATACAATGTACATTTTATGAAACTGTATATGCATTGAAGAGAAAATACATTTGGTGCTATATTTGATGACATTACTTATAAAGTTCATAAATAATGTCATATTCCATGCATGCATATCTAAAAATGTTGCAAAATATGTGTTCAACGCTTATAGTATTAGACGAAATAATATTTATTGATAAATTTTTCTTTGTTGCTATTTGCTCAATTATTTTTTAAATCGATTTCATGCATACACAACTATATAAAAGATACAAGAATGATTTCCTGAAGTGAATTATAGCCACAAGTTGTATAACTATTACCATTCAACCCATTCATGTATATATTGTATATACATTGATGTGTTAAAACTACTATTTGATTGAAGGTGACTTATTTTAGCCCCATTGGACCGAGTGCTATTTATTTATCTTTTTTGTATCATGTATCATGTTTCTTTGTCATGTATACCATGCACATGTCACTATGCATGTCACTATGCACATGTTACTATACACATGTCACTATGCACATTTCACTATGCACATGTTACTATACACATGTCACTATGCACATGTCACTATGCACATGTCACTATGCACATATCACTATGCACATGACACTGTGAACATGTCACTATGCACATGTCACTATGCACATGTCACTATGTACATGTCACTATGCACATGACACTGTGAACATGTCACTATGCACATGTCACTATGCACATGTCACTATGTACATGTTACTATGCACATGTCACTATGCACATGTCACTATGCACATGTCACTATGCACATGACACTATGTACATGTTACTATGCACATGTCACTATGCACATGTCACTATGCACATGTCACTATGCACATGACACTACAATACAGAATTTACTTACTTAATAACTGACTTAGACTACTTACAATCCACGCGTATATCCGATACAGAGTGAACAGATATAAGAATTTAATCACTTTAATAACTTTAGATATTCATCCCTTAACAAGACCACATGTATACTAGTATTACCTTAGGTCAAGTATGTATACTAGTGTTACCTTAGGTCACGCATGTACACAAGTGTTACCTTAGGTCACGCATGTATACTGGTGTTACCTTAGGTTACGCTTGTATACTAGTGTTACCTTAGGTGATGCATGTATACTAGTGTTACCTTAGGTAACGCATGTATACTAGTGTTACCTTAGGTCATGCATGTATACTAGTGTTACCTTAGGACACGCATGTATACGAGTGTTACCTTAGGTCACGCATGTATACCAGTGTTACCTTAGGTCACGCATGTATATTAGTGTTACCTTAGGTCACGCATGTATACCAGTGTTACCTTAGGTCACGCATGTATACTAGTGTTACCTTAGGTCACGCATGCATACTAGTGTAACCTTAGGTCACGCATGTATACTAGTATTACCTTAGGTCAGGCATGCATACTAGTGTTACCTAAGGTCAGGCATATATACTAGTATAACCTTAGGTCAGGCATGTATACTAGTGTTACCTTAGGTAACGTAGGTATACTAGTATAACCTTAGGTCACGTATGTATACTAGTATAACCTTAGGTCAGGCATGTATTCTAGTATTGCCTTAGGTCACGCATGTATACTAGTATAAAATTAGGTCAGGTATGTATACTAGTATAACCTTATGTCACGCATGTATACTAGTATAACCTTAGGTCAGGCATGTATTCTAGCATTACCTTAGGTCAGGCATGTATGCTAGTATAACCTTAGGTCAGGTATGTATACTAGTGTTACCTTAGGTCAAGCATGTATACTAGTATAACCTTAGGTCAGGCATGTATTCTAGCATTACCTTAGGTCAGGCATGTATACTAGTATAACCTTAGGTCAGGTATGTATACTAGTGTTACCTTAGGTCAAGCATGTATACTAGTATAACCTTAGGTCAGGCATGTATTCTAGTATTACCTTAGGTCACGCATATATACTAGTATAACCTTAGCTCAGGCATGTATACTACTTGAGTAGTTTAACCTTAGGTCAGGCATGTATACTAGTATTACATTGGGTTACGCATGTATACTAGTATTATATTGGGTCAGGAATGTATACTGGTATTACATTAGGCCAGGCATTTATAGCAGCATCACTTTGGGTCAGGCATGTATACTAGTATAACCTTAGGTCAGGCATGTATACTAGTATTACCTTAGGCTTGGCATGAAGACTAGTATTACATTGTGTCAGACATGTATACTAGTATTACCTTGGGTCAGGCATGTATATTGGTATTACCATAGGTCAGGCATGTATACTAGTATTACCTTGGGTCAGGCATGTATACTAGTATTACCTTAGGTCAGGCATGTATACTAGTATTACCTTAGGTAAGGCATGTATTCTAATATTACATTGGTTCAGGCATGTCTTTTAGTATCACCTTAGGTCAGGCATGTATTCTAGTACACCTTGGGTCACGCTTGTATACTAGTATCACGTTGGACCAGTCAGGTATACTAGTATCACCTTGGGCCAGTCATGTGAACTAGTATCACCTTGGGTCAGGCACGAATACTAGTATTACATTGGGCCAGGCATGTATACTAGTATTACCTTAGGTCAGGCATGTATACTAGTTTTACCTGGGGCCATGTATGTATACTAGTATAACCTTGGGTCAGGCATGTATACTAGTATTACCTTGGGCCACGCTTGTATACTAGTATTACCTTGGGTCAGGCATGTATACTGGTATTACATTGGGTCAGACATGTATATTGGTATCACCTTGGGTCAGGCATGTGTACTGGTATCACGTTATGTCAGGCATGTATACTGGTATCACCTTGGGTCAGGCATGTACACTAGTATTACCTTAGGTCACGTATGAATACTAGTATTACCTCAGGTCAGGCATGTATACTAGTATTACATTGGGTCAGGCATGTATACTAGTATTACCTTAAGTCAGGCATCTATATTAGTATTACCTTGGGTCAGGCATGTATACTAGTATTACCTTGGGCCAGGCATGTATACTAGTATTACCTTGGGCCAGGCATGTATACTAGTATTACCTTAGGTCAGGCATATATACTAGTATTACCTTAGGACAGGCATGTATACTAGTATTACCTTAGGTCACGTAGGTATACTAGTATCACCTTAGGCCAGGCTAGTATAATAGTATTACCTTGGGTCAGGCATGTATACTAGTATTACCTAAGGTAAGGCATGTATTCCAGTATTACATACGGTCAGGCAGTTATACTATTATAACTTTGGGTCAGGCATATATACTAGTATTACCTTAGGTCAGGCATGTATATTAGTTTTACCTTAGGTCACGTAGGTATACTTGTATTACATTAGGCCAGGCATTTATACTAGTATTACCTTGGGTCAGGCATATATACTAGTATTACCTTGGGTCAGGCATGTATACTAGTTTTACATTAGGTCAGGCATGTATTCTAGTATTACATTGGGTCAGGCATGTATACTAGTATTACCTTAGGTCTGGCATGTATACTTGTCTTACCTTAGATCAGGCATGTATCCTATTATTACCTTAGGTCAGGCATGTATTCTAGTATAACCTTATGTCAGTCTTGTATACTAGTATTACCTTAGGTCAGGCATGTATACTAGTATTACCTTTGGTCAGTCATGTATACTAGTTTTAATTTATGACAGGCATGTATTTAATTCTACATTGGGTCATGCATGTATTTTAGTATCACCTCAGGTCACGCATGTCTTTTAGTATCACCTTAGGTCACGCATGTATACTAGTATCACGTTGGGCCAGGCATGTAAACTAGTATTACCTTGGGCCAGGCATGTATACTAGAATTACCTTGGACCAGGCATGTATACTAGTATTACTTTGGGCCATGCATGTATACTAGTATAACTTTAATTCAGGCATGTATACTAGTATTACCTTGCGCCACGCATGTATACTACTATTTCCTTGGGCCAGGCATGTATACTAGTATTACCTTAGGTCAGGCATGTATTCTAGTATTACATTAATCAGGCATATATATTAGTATTACCTTAGGTAAGGCATGTATTCTAGTATTACATTGGGTCAGGCATGTATACTAGTATTACCTTGGGTCAGGCATGTCTACTAGTATTACCTTAGGTCAGGTATGTATACTAGTATTACCTTAGGATAGGCATGTAAACTAGTATTACCTTGGGTCAGGCATGTATACTAGCATTACCTTTAGTCAGGCATGTATACTAGTATTACCTTAGGTCAGGCATGTATACTAGTATAACCTTAGGTCAGGCATATAGACTAGTTTTACCTTAGGTCAGGCATGTATTCTAGTATTACCTTCAGTCACACACGTATACAAGTATCACCTTGGGTCAGACCAGCATAATAGTATAACCTTGGGCCAGGCATGTATACTAGTATTACCGTGTGTCAGGCATGTATACTTGTATAACCTTGGGCCAGGCATGTATACTAGTATTACCTTGGACCAGGAATGTATACTAGAATTACCTTGGGCCAGGCATATATACATGTATTACCTTAAGTCAGGCATGTATACTAGTATTACCTTGGGTCAGACATGTATACCAGTATTACCTTGGGCCAAGCATGTATACTAATATCACCTTAAGTCAGGCATGTATACTAGTATTACCTTGGGCCAACCATGTATACTACTACTACCTTAGGTCATGCATGTATACCAGTGTCACCTTGGGCCAGACATGTACACCAGTATTACCTTGGGTCAGGCATGTATACTAGTATTACCTTGGGTCAGGTATGTATACCAGTATCACCTTGGGCCAGACATGTACACTAGTATTACCTTGGGCCAGGCATGTATAATACTACTACCTTAGGTCATGCATGTATACCAGTATCACCTTGGGTCAGGCATTTATACTAGTATCACCTTGTGTCAGGCATGTATACTACTACTACCTTAGGTCATGCATGTATACCAGTATCACCTTGGGCAAGACATGTACACTAGTATTACCTTGGGTCAGGCATGTATACTACTACTACCTTAGGTCATGCATGTATACCAGTATCACCTTGGGCCAGACATGTACACTAGTATTACCGTGTGTCAGGCATGTATACTTGTATAACCTTGGGCCAGGCATGTATACTAGTATTACCTTGGGTCAGGTATGTATACTAGAATTACCTTGGGTCAGGCATATATACTAGTTTCACCTAAAGTCAGGCATGTATACTAATATTACTTAGGGTCAGGCATGTATACTAATATAACCTTTGGCCAGACATGTATACAAGAATTACCTTGGGCCAGGCATGTATACTCTTATTACCTTAGGTCTTGCATGTATACTAGTAGTACCTTGGGCCAGGCATGTAAACTAGTGTCAGGCATGTATGCTTGTATAACCTTGTGCCAGGCATGTATACTAGTATTACCTTAGCTCAGGCATTTATACTAGTAGTACCTTGGGCCAGGCATGTATACTAGTATTACCTTAGGTCAGGCATGTACACTAGTATTACCTTAGGTCAGGCATGTATACTAGTACTACCTTAGGTCAGGCATGTATACTAATATTACCTAGGGTCAGGCATGTATACAAGTATTACCTTGGTTCAGGCATGTATACTAGTATTACCATAAGTCAGGCATGTATTCTAGTATTACATTGGGTCAGGCATGTATTTTAGTATCAACTTAGGTCAGACATGTTTTCTAGTATCATCTTAGGTCACGCATGTATACTAGTATCACCTTGGGTCAGGCACGTATATTAGTATTACTTTTGGGTAGACATGTATACTAGTATTACCTTGGACCAGGCTTGTATACTAGTATTACCTTGGGCCAGGCATGTATACAGGTATTACCTTGGTCAAGGCATATATACTAGTATTACATTGGGTCAGTCATCTATACTAGTATCACCTTGGGTCAGGCATGTATACTAGTATTACCTTGGGCCAAGCATGTATACTAATATCACCTTAAGTCAGGCATGTATACTAGTATTACCTTGGGCCAACCATGTATACTACTACTACCTTAGGTCATGCATGTATACCAGTATTACCTTGGGCCAGACATGTACACTAGTATTACCTTGGGTCAGGCATGTATACTAGTATTACCTTGGGTCAGGTATGTATACCAGTATCACCTTGGGCCAGACATGTACACTAGTATTACCTTGGGCCAGGCATGTATAATACTACTACCTTAGGTCATGCATGTAAACCAATATCACCTTGGGTCAGGCATTTATACTAGTATTACCTTGTGTCAGGCATGTATACTACTACTACCTTAGGTCATGCATGTATACCAGTATCACCTTGGGCCAGACATGTACACTAGTATTACCTTGGGTCAGGCATGTATACTACTACTACCTTAGGTCATGCATGTATACCAGTATCACCTTGGGCCAGACATGTACACTAGTATTACCGTGTGTCAGGCATGTATACTTGTATAACCTTGGGCCAGGCATGTATACTAGTATTACCTTGGGTCAGGTATGTATACTAGAATTACCTTGGGTCAGGCATATATACTAGTTTTACCTAAAGTCAGGCATGTATACTAATATTACCTAGGGTCAGGCATGTATACTAATATAACCTTTGGCCAGACATGTATACAAGAATTACCTTGGGCCAGGCATGTATACTCTTATTACCTTAGGTCTTGCATGTATACTAGTAGTACCTTGGGCCAAGCATGTAAACAAGTGTCAGGCATGTATGCTTGTATAACCTTGTGCCAGGCATGTATACTAGTATTACCTTAGCTCAGGCATTTATACTAGTAGTACCTTGGGCCAGGCATGTATACTAGTATTACCTTAGGTCAGGCATGTATACTAGTATTACCTTAGGTCAGGCATGTATACTAATATTACCTAGGGTCAGGCATGTATACAAGTATTACCTTGGTTCAGGCATGTATACTAGTATTACCATAAGTCAGGCATGTATTCTAGTATTACATTGGGTCAGGCATGTATTTTAGTATCACCTTAGGTCAGACATGTTTTCTAGTATCATCTTAGGTCACGCATGTATACTAGTATCACCTTGGGTCAGGCACGTATATTAGTATTACTTTTGGGTAGACATGTATACTAGTATTACCTTGGACCAGGCTTGTATACTAGTATTACCTTGGGCCAGGCATGTATACAGGTATTACCTTGGTCCAGGCATATATACTAGTATTACATTGGGTCAGTCATGTATACTAGTATCACCTTGGGTCAGGCATGTATACTAGTATTACCTTTGGCCAGGCATGTATACAGGTATTACCTTGGTCCAGGCATGTATACTAATATTACATTGGGTCAGTCATGTATACTAGTATCACCTTGGGCCAGGCATGTATACTAGTATTACCTTAAACTAGGCTTGTATACTAGTATTACCTTGGGTGAGGCACAGGCATTTATACTGGTATTACCTTGGGTCAGGCATGTATAGTAGTATTACCTTGGGTCAGGCATGTATACTAGTATTACCTTGGGCCTGGCATGTATACTAGTATTACCTTGGGTCCGACATGTATACTAGTATTACCTTGGGCCTGGCATGTATACTAGTATTACCTTGGGTCCGACATGTATACTAGTATTACATTGGGTCTGGCATGTATACTGGTATTACCTTGGGTAAGGCATGTATACTGGTATTACATTTGGTCTGGCATGTATACTAGTATTACATTGGGTCAGGCATGTATACTGGTATTACCTTTTGTTAGACATGTATACTGGTATAACATTGGGTCAGGCATGTTCACTGGTATTACATTTTGTCAGGCATGTATATGGTATTACCTTGAGTCAGGCATGTATACTGGTATTACCTTGTGTCACGCGTGTATACTGGTATTACCTTGTGTCAGGCATATATACTGGTATTGCCTTGTGTCAGGCATGTATACTGGTATAACCTTGTGTCAGTCATATATACTAGTATTACAATGGGTCAGGCATGTATACTGGTATTTCCTTGTGTCGCGCATGTATACTAGTATTACATTGGGTCAGGCGTGTATACTAGTATTACATTGGGTCAGGCATGTTAACTGGTATTACATTATGTCAGGCATGTATACTGGTATTATATCGTGTCAGGCATGTATACTGGTATTACCTTGGGTCAGACATGTAACCTGGTTTAACATTAGGTCAGGCATGTGTACTGGTTTTAATTTGGGTCAAGTATGTATGCTAGTATTACATTGGGTCAGGCATGTATACTAGTATTAAATTGGGTCAGGCTTGTATACTGGTATTACATAGGGTCAGGCATGTAACCTGGTACTACATCAGGCCAGGCATATAACTTGGTATTACATATGGTCAGGCATGCATGTATACTGGTATTACCTTAGGTCCAGGCATGTATACAGGTATTACCTTGGGTCAGGCATGTATACTAGTATTACCTTGGGTCAGGCATGTATACAGGTATTACCTTGGTCCAGGCATGTAAACAGGTATTACCTTAAGTCAGGCATGTATACTAATATTACCTTGGGCCAGGAATGTATACTAGTATTACCTTGGGTCAGGCATGTATACAGGTATTACCTTGGTCAAGGCATGTATACTAGTATTACATTGGGTCAGGCATGTATACTAGTATTACATTGGGTCTGGCATGTATAAAGGTATTGCCTTGGGTCAGGCATGTATATTGGTATTACATTGGGTCAGGCATGTATACTAGTATTACATTGGGTCAGGCATGTAACCTGGTATTACATTGGGTCAGGCATGAATACTAGTATTACATTGGGTCAGGCATGTATACTGGTATTACATTGGGTCAGGCATGTAACCTGGTATTACATTGGGTCAGGCATGTATACTAATATTACATTTGGTCAGGCATGTAACGTGTATTTCATTGGGTCAGGCATGTATACTAGTATTACATTGGGTCAGGCATGTATAAAAGTATTACATTGGGTCAGGCATGTAACATGGTATTACAATGGGTCAAGTATGTATACTAGTATTACATTGGGTCAGGCATGTATACTAGTATTACATTGGATCAGGCATGCAACCTGGTATTACATTGGTTCAGGCATGTATACTGGTATTACATTGGGTCAGGCATGTATACTGGTCTTACATTGGGTCAGGCATGTAACCTGGTATTACATTGGTTCAGGCATGTATACTAGTATTACATTGGGTCAGGCATGTAACCTGGTATTACATTGAGTCAGGCATGTATACTGGTATTACATTGGGTCAGGCATGTAACCTGGTATTACATTGGGTCAGGCATGTATACTAGTATCACATTGGGTCAGGCATGTTTGCGAATTCTTTCCAAAACTATAGGATATGTCGTCGGGAAAGTGTATTTTTTACAAATATTTAATAGAAATATTTATGTATTCTAATGTTTAGGTGTAATCCATATAGCAATGATACTTTGGTTTATATTGGGTTTGTGGAAGAAAATATCAAGTTTCTTTTATTATATTTCTCATTTTATAACATTGGCAGAATTTTATTTGACGACGTCCAAATGTGCTTTTTTCTCATTTAAGATCGTGACTGTGAATTCCATTAGCCAACAAATATAACCGTGACCCTAAATATTGTGTTATATATTACTAAATTGTACATGCAACTATTCCCTGTGTATACATAATATGCGACGTTGATAAACTTCAAAACTGTATTATTGCCTTCCCTCTGATTACGCATTTACTATTTACATCACGTATCGTGCGTGTAAGTTTTGATAAAGAATGCGTATTGTGTAACGCCTCATTAAAATGTAAAACAATGTTTATTTAATAATTATAGTGTTTACTTGAAGTTTCGTATACACTGAGTCATTTGTTACATAAGGAAATCGTACAGAAAACCGCAAGTAACCAATAGATTCACTATGAATTATCAAAGCGTGTTGAGATCTGAACGCTGACGGCTTGATGGTGAAGTAGGTTGGATATTTTTTCAAAACTCTACTCCAAGTAGCATTTAATTTTCAAAAGTCAGATTTCAATAGTTCAACTTTATCGTTTGTCCTGAAATTATCAGATTTTAGTTTTGTTTATATCACATAAAACTACAGAACTTCAGTATTAAACGCATATTAATAGAAGTATGATGCCAATCATTTATTTTAACTTTAGATTTCCTAGAACTTTATTATTTTTTTTAACATAGATATAGAAGAATATTTCTTTCAAAATCATTGACACATCGGCCAAAATAGTTATTGAACATTAATTTCACGTTACACTCCTTGCTCATAGTAAATATTATGTGTATTTATTTTGAAAGTACAATTTATATACGTATACAAGATAAAGCGATAAATAAATCAGTGAGAATATGTTTTAAAATATATGAAAGAACATAGGTAAGTTTACTGAACTATAACACGAAATAAACCCTGGGAATTATACGTTTCTTATTGTTAACGTGCAGATATCTTAGTTTAAACATATTCATTGCTTATAACAACATACGTACATTACAATAGTAGTACAACTCTATATTTACAAACACATGTACCTACAGTATTAATACTTTAATATTATCCGCACGTATTACTGTTGATAGATCACGGGGACTATATTGGTGTATTTAAATATTAGTTGCTAAATCTATTTCCTCCTATGTACAGTAAAGTATAATTAGATGACACACATGTATTTGATAATCCGTTCCAACCCAACAAATTAAACTCAGATGAGAGAGAGAGGGAGAGAAAGAGTTGGAGAGAGAGAGAGAGAGAGAGAGAGAGAGAGAGAGAGAGAGAGAGAAAGAGAGAGAGAGAGAAAGAGGGGAGGGGGAGAGAGAGAGAGAGAGAGAGAGAGAGAGAGAGAGAGAGATTTAATTAATTTATGTATTTATAAATAATAGGAGTTTTCACTGGAAACAGCAAAACAAGGGTAATAACAAAGAAGGCTCTGACCTGCTCCATCCAGCCCCAACATTGCGATTCTAGCTGGACAGTTTTTCAGTCCTGACAACGCCTTTGATAACTTTGACGTCAGCGACCCCATATCACTGTTTAAATATCCTCGTGTTTATGTGCTTCTATCCTTCTTTAGTTTATTTGCGGTACACTCTGTGTCCATTGATTTGTACCACTACTTTGCTACTGCAAACTCATTAATACGTCTGTTTTACATCGATATGGTGCATATTTCTTCCGTCTTTATTTCATCTACTGTTGCCTGATAAAACATAATGTTCAAATAAAAGGATCATGTTATTAATCTTTCTTTTACGTGAAAAATCATTACAAAAATACCAATACTAATATATATTTCAAATATTAACTTTGACGTATCGTGATGTGGTTTTCCCTGTTCATTTTAAAGTGTCGTCATTTAATATATTTAACTTAAGTAAACTACCAAGTACTTTCACAACCAGCATAATCCTTCCCTAATGTAAATGAACGATGTGTTAAGATTTACTGACCTGTCTTATGTTGTCACTACCCAATACGGTTGCACTTTATTTCCTTATTGAAACCCAACGTCCTGGTTCTCCTCTACTAAGTTACAATCAATGTATTCCTTTATTCTTTATCTCTCTCCAACTGTACCTTATTCACGTCCGTTACTACCTGTCACTACCTGCTGTGCGACATTAAACCACTTTTCAATGCTTCAAATGTTGAAATAATGTGTTATATCGAGCACTCCACTGCACAAACAAATTGGGAATTTAAATATCGAATTATAAATTTAAAAGTGGTCTTCTATATACTTTACATACACGTTAATTGTAGTGCCTACGTTTGTAATTAATGGATTATGATTTCTTTATATTGTGGGCTGGCAGGGTCACTGGACTTTTTGTTTGTTTTGTTACCAATTGAGAATTAAATACAACTCCAACGAAGGTATATATGAATCAGGCGTTGGCGAGAAATTTAAAACGTTTATAACGAACTATGACACGCCTAGATAATGGCGAAACTGTTTGTAAAGATTTCGTTGTTGCCTTTATATGACAATTAAGATTATTGCAAGTTTGTTACACTTGTGAGTTAAGAAACCCAAGAAATGTTCATACTAACATGGGTATTTATGTAAAGGCTTGTGCTAATTGTCATTTTAGGTAGGCGTTCCTGCAACACAAATACCAATGCTATAGTCATGTCTGTAAAATATTAAAATTGTATTTATTCGCTTTCACGCTTTCTTCATCCTTTTAACAAAATGACTAAAATATTATGTATGGGTTTCTACAGTCCGTTCTGTAGTTACTATTCATATACTGTTCATATTAACTAGAGTATTTTCCAGCTATAGAACACCAAAATTTATTTAATTGAAAGCTTCGTCAGTATCAATATCAAATCGAGTTTTAATATGCAAAGTCATTTTACGTAAGGCGTCTGCAGAAAAGGCGTTTTTACATCACATGGTACATTTTTGTAAGATGTTATATATTTTATTAATATAGCTATTTCAAATAATTTCAAAAATGGGGCAACTATGACTCCTGTAGCTAGCTCTTTACCTAGAAGATATTCAGTAACCAGTATCATTGTTGCTATGTAGATATTCTAACCATGGCAAGAATATGGTTACCATCGTCGCTGACAACCAGTAATACGATTGCTTGCATTTATAAAACACATTTGGTGGGTCGAGCTTCGATAGATCTAGGACTGTGCAAAAACATTTGGTGGGTCGGGCTTCGATAGATCCAGGACTGTGCAAAAACATTTGGTGGGTCGATCTTCGATAGATCTAGGACTGCTCAGAAATATTTGGTGGGTTGGTCTTCTATAGATCCAGAACTGTGCAAATACATTTGGTGGGTCGATCTTCTATATATCTAGGATTGTGCAAACATATTTGGTGGGTCGATCTTCGATAGATAGATAGAGGAATGTGCAAACATATTTGGTGGGTCGATCTTCGATAGATAGATAGAGGAATGTGCAAACATATTTGGTGGGTTGATCTGCGATATATCCAGAACTGTGCAAACATACTGGGTGGGTCGGTCTTCGATAGATCTAGGACTGTGCAAACTCATTTGGTGGGTCGATCTTCGATAGATCCAGAACTGTGCAAACATACTATGTGGGTCGGGCTTCGATAGATCCAGGACTGTGCAAAAACATTTGTTGGGTCGATCTTCGATAGATCTAGGACTGCTCAGAAATATTTGGTGGGTCGATCTTCGATAGATCCAGAACTGTGCAAACATACTATGTGGGTCGGGCTTCGATAGATCCAGGACTGTGCAAAAACATTTGGTGGGTCGATCTTCGATAGATCTAGGACTGCTCAGAAATATTTGGTGGGTTGATCTGCGACATATCCAGAACTGTGCAAACATACTGGGTGGGTCGGTCTTCGATAGATCTAGGACTGTGCAAACTCATTTGGTGGGTCGATCTTCGATAGATCCAGAACTGTGCAAACATACTATGTGGGTCGGGCTTCGATAGATCCAGGACTGTGCAAAAACATTTGTTGGGTCGATCTTCGATAGATCTAGGACTGCTCAGAAATATTTGGTGGGTTGATCTTCTATAGATCCAGAACTGTGCAAATACATTTGGTGGGTTGATCTTCTATATATCTAGGACTGTGCAAACATATTTGGTGGGTCGATCTTCGATAGATAGATAGAGGAATGTGCAAACATATTTGGTGGGTCGATCTTCGATAGATAGATAGAGGAATGTGCAAACATATTTGGTGGGTCGATCTGCGATATATCCAGAACTGTGCAAACATACTGGGTGGGTCGGTCTTCGATAGATCTAGGACTGTGCAAACTCATTTGGTGGGTCGATCTTCGATAGATCCAGAACTGTGCAAACATACTAGGTGGGTCGGTCTTCGATAGATCTAGGACTGTGCAAACATATTTGTTGGGTCGATCTTTTATAGATACAGGACTGTGTAAACATACTTGGTAGGTCGATCTTCGGTAGATCTAAAACTGTGCAAACACATTTGGTGGTTCGATCTTTGATAGACCCAGAACTGCGCAAACACATTTAGCTGGTCGATCTCCGATATACAGGACTGTGCAACACACATTTGGTGGGTCGATCTTTGATATCCAGGACTGTGTAAACACATTTAGTGGGTAGCACTGTGCAAACACATTTAGTGGACCGATTTTTTATATCCAGGACTATGCAAACATATTTGGTGGGTCGATCTTTGATATCCAGGACTGTGTTAACACATTTAGTGGGTAGCACTGCGCAAACACATTTGGTGGACCAATTATTATATCCAGGACTGAGCAAACATATTTGTGGGTAGATCTTTGATATCCAGGACTGTGCAAACACATTTGGTGGGCCGATCTTTGATATCCAGACTTTGCAAACACATTTGGTGGGTAGCACTGTGCAAACACATTTGGTAGGTCTATATTCGATATCCAGACTGTTGAAACACATTTGGTGGGTCGATCTTGGATGTCCAGTACCGTGCAAACACAGCTGGTGGGTCGATCTTGGATGTCCAGTACCGTGCAAACACAGCTGGTGGGTCGATCTTTGATATCCGGGACTGAGTAAATACATTTGGTGGGTCGGTCTTCGATGTCCAGTACTGTGCAAAAACATTTGGTGGGTCTATGTTCGATATCCAGGCCTGTCTTTTAAAAAAGCAAACGTCGCATATGATCAAAACTTGCGGGTACATCGGTAAAGGGGTCAGTTTAAGTTAGTTGATATAAACTAAAGCGATTTATATATTGTGATGTACATACAGACGAACGTGTTGTTTTATTTATTCATAGTTTATTTCAATCTCCAAAACCTAATCGAAAACTATTTTTTGTTCTCAAATTCCTTTCTTTCTCGGGTTTATTTTACTATTTTTTAAAATCATATTACCCCTCTATTCCTATTGAGAGAGGCAAGTGACCAAACATATTTTTGCATATAAGATGAAACTATCTGGCTGTTGACATCATGTTGAAGCAGCTGTCAAAAATTGACAATCTTCTGTTTAAATAAACCAAAGTTCATCAACCGTGTCACCTTGTTTACCGGTTATGTTGATGGAATATTCACATGTTTTCTTTTCAGATTATTTTCATTATACATGCATTTCTGACAAGTTCGACTGTTGTTTTTACCAATGGCGGATCTACTCTTTCATAATACAGGCACACGTGTCCCCTCCCCCTAAAATTCCATATCTTATTAAAATCCGATATATTTCTTCTGAGAAACATGTGTGCCCGTTCAGATTTTGTGTTGCGCCCCCTAACTCCATCTCCTCTAAACTGAAATCCTGATCCGCCCCTATTTAGGTCAACATAACACTGCACTGTGGTTCTGTACATGATTGTAGGTTATTATTTTGAATGGACTAAACAGCAAGCTCAACACGTTACAGGTCATATGTTAGAACGTAATCTTAATTTATTGGTGGAGAAATGCCTCAGAATAAATTCAAGTAGAACCAACATCCTTCAACAAATTACTGGTAAACCTTTTCACATAAAACTTTTGGACTGAGCTGCTGTGCTCGAACGCACGACCTCGGCAATGGAATGTATGTAAGTTAACTATATCTTCTGAATGACATATATTATAAAGGCATGTATATTACTGAACTTACCTCAGTAAGTTAAAAAAAATCACAGATCCTTTATGTTCTAAACACAGTCTCTGGATAGAAATGTCGTAGTTTCTCTTCATTGTTTCATTGTAATTGTCACTACATATCTTCAATTTACACTTAGGTTCATATGAACAGCATACGTATCAATATACACATTTCTATATTATCACAACATAATGGCGACATGTAATAAACGTACATACAAGCATAGCTTCAGGAAATGGCTATGTAATATTGTTAATATTAAATATCAATTGTTAGTATCAATAATCATATAAAAAGTAACGGTCAATGAATTAATAGTACCTGCAATAAGTTTTTTACAAGAGCGCATCTACACGTATGCTATATATATGGAAGTTATCTTTCTTTGACCGTTATTTTTAAACTTACAGTTCACTTCGCATATGATTCTATATTACTAGCAGTGATAAAACGAAACTAATGCTGTCACTATTATCTGCAAATAACTACAGGCCTGTTGGAGGATGTGAATCTCGAGGGTTCGATCCTCTACCAAGAACAGTGTAATAATAATAAATGCAGACCTGTGAGAGGATGTGAATCTCGAGGGTTCGATCCTCTACCAAGAACAGGGTAATAATAATAACTACATGCCTGTTGGAGGATGTGAATCTCGAGGGTTAGATCCTCTACCAAGAACAGGGTAATAATAATAACTGCAGGCCTGTTGGAGGATGTGAATCTCGAGGGTTCGATCCTCTACCAAGAACAGGATAATTATAATAACTACATGCCTGTTGGAGGATGTGAATCTCGAGGGTTAGATCCTCTACCAAGAACAGGATAATTATAATAACTACATGCCTGTTGGAGGATGTGAATCTCGAGGGTTCGACCTCTACCAAGAACAGGGTAATAATAATAACTGCAGGCCTGTTGGAGGATGTGAATCTCGAGGGTTCGATCCTCTACCAAGAACAGGATAATAATAATAACTACATGCCTGTTGGAGGATGTGAATCTCGAGGGTTCGATCCTCTACCAAGAACAGGGTAATAATAATAAATGCAGACCTGTGAGAGGATGTGAATCTCGAGGGTTCGATCCTCTACCAAGAACAGGGTAATAATAATAACTACATGCCTGTTGGAGGATGTGAATCTCGAGGGTTAGATCCTCTACCAAGAGCAGGGTAATAATAATAACTGCAGGCCTGTTGGAGGATGTGAATCTCGAGGGTTCGATCCTCTACCAAGAACAGGATAATAATAATAACTGCAGGACTGTGGGAGGATGTGAATCTCGAGGGTTAGATCCTCTACCAAGAGCAGGGTAATAATAATAACTGCAGGCCTGTTGGAGGATGTGAATCTCGAGGGTTCGATCCTCTACCAAGAACAGGGTAATAATAATAAATGCAGACCTGTGAGAGGATGTGAATCTCGAGGGTTTGATCCTCTACCAAGAACAGGGTAATAATAATAAATGCAGACCTGTGAGAGGATGTGAATCTCGAGGGTTCGATCCTCTACCAAGAACAGGGTAATAATAATAACTACATGCCTGTTGGAGGATGTGAATCTCGAAGGTTCGATCCTCTACCAAGAACAGGGTAATAATAATAAATGCAGACCTGTGAGAGGATGTGAATCTCGAGGGTTCGATCCTCTACCAAGAACAGGGTAATAATAATAACTACATGCCTGTTGGAGGATGTGAATCTCGAGGGTTAGATCCTCTACCAAGAGCAGGGTAATAATAATAACTGCAGGCCTGTTGGAGGATGTGAATCTCGAGGGTTCGATCCTCTACCAAGAACAGGATAATAATAATAACTGCAGGACTGTGGGAGGATGTGAATCTCGAGGGTTCGATCGTCTACCAAGAACAGGATAATAATAATAACTGCAGGCCTGTTGGAGGATGTGAATCTCGAGGGTTCGATCCTCGACCAAGAACAGGATAATTATAATAACTACATTCCTGTTGGAGGATGTGAATCTCGAGGGTTCGATCCTCTACCAAGAGCAGGGTAATAATAATAACTGCAGGCCTGTTGGAGGATGTGAATCTCGAGGGTTCGATCCTCTACCAAGAACAGGATAATAATAATAACTGCAGGACTGTGGGAGGATGTGAATCTCGAGGGTTCGATCGTCTACCAAGAACAGGATAATAATAATAACTGCAGGCCTGTTGGAGGATGTGAATCTCGAGGGTTCGATCCTCGACCAAGAACAGGATAATTATAATAACTACATGCCTGTTGGAGGATGTGAATCTCGAGGGTTCGATCCTCTACCAAGAACAGGGTAATAATAATAACTGCAGGCCTGTTGGAGGATGTGAATCTCGAGGGTTCGATCCTCTACCAAGAACAGGATAATTATAATAACTACATGCCTGTTGGAGGATGTGAATCTCGAGGGTTCGATCCTCTACCAAGAACAGGGTAATAATAATAACTGCAGGCCTGTTGGAGGATGTGAATCTCGAGGGTTCGATCCTCTACCAAGAACAGGATAATTATAATAACTACATGCCTGTTGGAGGATGTGAATCTCGAGGGTTAGATCCTCTACCAAGAACAGGATAATAATAATAACTGCAGGCCTGTTGGAGGATGTGAATCTCGAGGGTTCGATCCTCTACCAAGAACAGGATAATTATAATAACTACATGCCTGTTGGAGGATGTGAATCTCGAGGGTTCGATCCTCTACCAAGAACAGGGTAATAATAATAACTGCAGGCCTGTTGGAAGATGTGAATCTCGAGGGTTCGATCCTCTACCAAGAACAGGTTAATAATAATAACTACATGCCTGTTGGAGGATGTGAATCTCGAGGGTTAGATCCTCTACCAAGAACAGGATAATTATAATAACTGCAGGCCTGTTGGAGGATGTGAATCTCGAGGGTTCGATCCTCTACCAAGAACAGGATAATTATAATAACTACATGCCTGTTGGAGGATGTGAATCTCGAGGGTTCGATCCTCTACCAAGAACAGGATAATTATAATAACTACATGCCTGTTGGAGGATGTGAATCTCGAGGGTTCGATCCTCTACCAAGAACAGGGTAATAATAATAACTGCAGGCCTGTTGGAGGATGTGAATCTCGAGGGTTCGATCCTCTACCAAGAACAGGATAATTATAATAACTACATGCCTGTTGGAGGATGTGAATCTCGAGGGTTCGATCCTCTACCAAGAACAGGGTAATAATAATAACTACATGCCTGTTGGAGGATGTGAATCTCGAGGTTTCGATCCTCTACCAAGAACAGGGTAATAATAATAACTACATGCCTGTTGGAGGATGTGAATCTCGAGGGTTCGATCCTCTACCAAGAACAGGGTAATAATAATAACTACATGCCTGTTGGAGGATGTGAATCTCGAGGGTTCGATCCTCTACCAAGAACAGGATAATAATAACAACTACAGGCCTGATAATAATAATAACTACATGCCTGTTGGAGGATGTGAATCTCGAGGGTTCGATCCGCTACCAAGAACAGGGTAATAATAATAACTGCATGCCTGTTGGAGGATGTGAATCTCGAGGTTTCGATCCTCTACCAGGAACAGGGTAATAATAATAACTGCATGCCTGTTGGAGGATGTGAATCTCGAGGTTTCGATCCTCTACCAAGAACAGGGTAATGATAATAACTACATGCCTGTTGGAGGATGTGAATCTCGAGGTTTCGATCCTCTACCAAGATCAGTGTAATGATAATAACTGCATGCCTGTTGGAGGATGTGAATCTCGAAGTTTCGATCCTCTATCAAGAACAGGGTAATAATTATAACTGCAGGCCTGTTGGAGGATGTGAATCTCGAGGGTTCGATCCTCTACCAAGAACAGGGTAATAATAATAACTGCAGGCCTGTTGGAGGATGTGAATCTCGAGGTTTCGATCCTCTACCAAGAACAGGGTAATAATAATAACTGCAAGCCTGTTGGAGGATGTAAATCTCGAGGGTTCGATCCTCTACCAAGAACAGAGTAATAATAATAACTGCAGGCCTGTTGGATGATGTGAATCTCGAGTGTGATCCTCTACCAAGAACAGTGTAATAATAATAACTGCATGCCTGTTGGAGGATGTGAATCCCGACGGTTCGATCCTCTACCAAGAACAGTGTAATAATAATAACTGCAGGCCTGTTGGAGGATGTGAATCTCGAGGTTTCGATACTCTACCAAGAACAGGGTTATAATAATAATTGCAGGCCTGTTTGAGGATGTGAATCTCGAGGTTTCGATCCTCTACCAAGAACAGGGTAATAATAATAACTGCAGGCCTGTTGGAGGATGTGAATCTCGAGGGTTCGATCCTCTACCAAGAACAGTGTAATAATAATAACTGCAGGCCTGTTGGATGATGTGAATCTCGAGGGTTCGATCCTCTACCAAGAACAGGGTAATAATAATAACTGCAGGCCTGTTGGAGGATGTGAATCTCGAGGGTTCGATCCTCTACCAAGAACAGGGTAATAATAATAACTGCAGGGCTGTTGGAGGATGTGAATCTCGAGGTTTCGATCCTCTACCAAGAACAGGGTAATAATAATAACTGCATGCCTGTTGGAGGATGTGAATCTCGAGGTTTCGATCCTCTACCAAGAACAGGGTAATAATAATAACTGCAGGCCTGTTGGATGATGTGAATCTCGAGGGTTCGATCCTCTACCAAGAACAGTGTAATAATAATAACTGCATGCCTGTTGGAGGATGTGAATCTCGAGGGTTCGATCCTCTACCAAGAACAGGGTAATAATAATAATTGCATGCCTGTTGGAGGATATGAATCTCGTGGTTTCGATCCTCTACCAAGAACAGGGTAATAATAATAACTGCAGGCCTGTTGGATGATGTGAATCTCGAGGTTTTGATCCTCTACCAAGAACAGGGTAATAATAATAACTGCAGGCCTGTGAGAGGATGTGAATCTCGAGGGTTCGATCCTCTACCAAGAACAGGGTAATAATAATAACTGCAGGCCTGTTGGAGGATGTGAATCTCGAGGGTTCGATCCTTTACAAAGAACAGTGTAATAATAATAACTGCAGACCTGTGGGAGGATGTGAATCTCGAGGGTTCGATCATCTACCAAGAACAGGATAATAATAATAATTGCAGGCCTGTTGGAGGATGTGAATCTCGAGGGTTCGATCCTCTACCAAGAACAGGGTAATAATAATAACTACATTCCTGTTGGAGGATGTGAATCTCGAGGGTTAGATCCTCTACCAAGAACAGGGTAATAATAATAACTGCAGGCCTGTTGGAGGATGTGAATCTCGAGGGTTCGATCCTCTACCAAGAACAGGGTAATAATAATAACTACATGCCTGTTGGAGGATGTGAATCTCGAGGGTTCGATCCTCTACCAAGAACAGGATAATAATAATAACTACATGCCTGTTGGAGGATGTGAATCTCGAGGGTTCGATCCTCTACCAAGAACAGGGTAATAATAATAACTGCAGGCCTGTGAGAGGATGTGAATCTCGAGGGTTCGATCCTCTACCAAGAACAGGGTAATAATAATAACTACATTCCTGTTGGAGGATGTGAATCTCGAGGGTTAGATCCTCTACCAAGAACAGGGTAATAATAATAACTGCAGGCCTGTTGGAGGATGTGAATCTCGAGGGTTCGATCCTCTACCAAGAACAGGGTAATAATAATAACTACATACCTGTTGGAGGATGTGAATCTCGAGGGTTCGATCCTCTACCAAGAACAGGATAATAATAATAACTACATGCCTGTTGGAGGATGTGAATCTCGAGGGTTCGATCCTCTACCAAGAACAGGGTAATAATAATAACTGCAGGCCTGTGAGAGGATGTGAATCTCGAGGGTTCGATCCTCTACCAAGAACAGGGTAATAATAATAACTGCAGGCCTGTTGGAGGATGTGAATCTCGAGGGTTCGATCCTTTACAAATAACAGTGTAATAATAATAACTGCAGGCATGTGGGAGGATGTGAATCTCGAGGGTTCGATCATCTACCAAGAACAGGATAATAATAATAATTGCAGGCCTGTTGGAGGATGTGAATCTCGAGGGTTCGATCCTCTACCAAGAAAAGGGTAATAATAATAACTGCAGGCCTGTTGGAGGATGTGAATCTCGAGAGTTCGATCCTCTACCAAGAACAGGGTAATAATAATAACTACATGCCTGTTGGAGGATGTGAATCTCGAGGGTTCGATCCTCTACCAAGAACAGGATAATAATAATAACTACATGCCTGTTGGAGGATGTGAATCTCGAGGGTTCGATCCTCTACCAAGAACAGGGTAATAATAATAACTGCAGGCCTGTTGGAGGATGTGAATCTCCAGGGTTCGATCCTCTACCAAGAACAGGGTAATAATAATAACTACAGGCCTGTTGGAGGATGTGAATCTCGAGGGTTCGATCCTCTACCAAGAACAGGGTAATAATAATAACTGCAGGCCTGTTGGAGTATGTGAATCTCGAGGGTTCGATCCTCTACCAAGATCAGTGTAATAATAATAACTGCAGGCCTGTTGAAGGATGGGAATCTCGAGGGTTCGATCCTCTACCAAGAACAGGATAATAATAATAACTGTAGGCCTGTTGGAGGATGTGAATCTCCAGGGTTCGATCCTCTACCAAGAACAGGGTAATAATAATAACTGCAGGCCTGTTGGAGGATGTGAATCTCGAGGGTTCGATCCTCAACCAAGAACAGTGTAATAATAATAACTGCAGGACTGTTGGAGGATGTGAATCTCGAGGGTTCGATCCTCTACCAAGAACAGGGTAATAATAATAACTGCAGGCCTGTTGGAGGATGTGAATCTCGAGGGTTCGATCCTCAACCAAGAACAGTGTAATAATAATAACTGCAGGACTGTTGGAGGATGTGAATCTCGAGGGTTCGATCCTCTACCAAGAACAGGATAATAATAATAACTACAGGCTTGTTGGAGGATGTGAATCTCCAGGGTTCGATCCTCTACCAAGAACAGGGTAATAATAATAACTGCAGGCCTGTTGGAGGATGTGAATCTCGAGGGTTCGATCCTCTACCAAGAACAGGATAATAATAATAACTGCAGGCCTGTTGGAGGATGTGAATCTCGAGGGTTCAATCCTCTACCAAGAACAGGGTAATAATAATAACTGCAGGCCTGTGAGAGGATGTGAATCTCGAGGGTTCAATCCTCTACCAAGAACAGGATAATAATAATAACTGCAGGCCTGTTGGAGGATGTGAATCTCGAGGGTTCGATCCTCTACCAAGAACAGTGTAATAATAATAACTGCAGGACTGTGGGAGGATGTGAATCTCGAGGGTTCGATCCTCTACCAAGAACAGGATAATAATAATAACTACATGCCTGTTGGAGGATTTGAATCACGAGGGTTCGATCCTCTACCAAGAACAGGATAATAATAATAACTACATGCCTGTTGGAGGATTTGAATCACGAGGGTTCGATCCTCTACCAAGAACATGATAATAATAATAACTACATGCCTGTTGGAGGATTTGAATCTCGAGATTTCGATCCTCTACCAAGAACAGGGTAATAATAATAACTGCAGGTCTGTTGGATGATGTGAATCTCGAGGGTTCGATCCTCTACCAAGAACAGGGTAATCATAATAACTGCAGGCCTGTTGGAGGATGTGAATATCAAGGGTTCGATCCTCTACCAAGAACAGTGTAATAATAATTACTACAGTCCTGTTGGAGGATGTGAATCTCGAGGGTTCGATCCTCTACCAAGAACAAGGTAATAATAATAACTGCAGGACTGTTGGAAGATGTGAATCTCGAGGTTTCGATCCTCTACCAAGAACAGGATAATAATAATAACTGCAGGCCTGTTGGAAGATGTGAATCTCGACGGTTCCATCCTCTTCCAAGAACAGGGTAATAATAATAACTGCATGCCTGTTGGAAGATGTGAATCTCGAGGGTTCGATCCTCTACCAAGAACAGTGTAATAATAATAACTACATGCCTGTTGGAGGATGTGAATCTCGAGGGTTCGATCCTTTTCCAAGAACAGGGTAATAATAATAACTGCAGGACTTTTGGAGGATGTGAATCTCGAGGTTTCGATCCTCTACCAAAAACAGGGTAATAATAATAACTGCAAGCCTGTTGGAGGATGTGAATCTCGAGGGTTCGATCCTCTACCAAGAACAGGGTAATAATAATAACTGCAGGCCTGTTGGATGATGTGAATCTCAAGGGTTCGATCCTCTACCAAGAACAGGGTAATAATAATATTTGCAGGCCTGTTGGAGGATGTGAATCTCGAGGGTTCGATCCTCTACCAAAAACAGGGTAATAATAATAACTGCAGGCCTGTTGGATGATGTGAATCTCGAGGGTTCGATCCTCTACCAAGAACAGGGTAATAATAATATTTGCAGGCCTGTTGGAGGATGTGAATCTCGAGGGTTCGATCCTCTACCAAGAACAGGGTAATAATAATAACTACATGCCTGTTGGAGGATGTGAATCTCGAGGGTTCGATCCTCTACCAGGAACAGGGTAATAATAATAACTGCAGGCCTGTTGGATGATGTGAATCTCAAGGGTTCGATCCTCTACCAAGAACAGGGTAATAATAATAACTGCAGGCCTGTTGGAGGATGTGAATCTCGAGGGTTCGATCCTCTACCAAGAACAGGGTAATAATAATAACTGCAAGCCTGTTGGAGGATGTGAATCTCGAGGGTTCGATCCTCTACCAAAAACAGGGTAATAATAATAACTGCAGGCCTGTTGGATGATGTGAATCTCAAGGGTTCGATCCTCTACCAGGAACAGGGTAATAATAATAACTGCAGGCCTGTTGGATGATGTGAATCTCAAGGGTTCGATCCTCTACCAAGAACAGGGTAATAATAATAACTGCAGGCCTGTTGGAGGATGTGAATCTCGAGGGTTCGATCCTCTACCAAGAACAGGGTAATAATAATTACTACATGCCTGTTGGAGGATATGAATCTCGAGGGTTCGATCCTCTACCAAGAACAGGGTAATAATAATTACTACATGCCTGTTGGAGGATATGAATCTCGAGGGTTCGATCCTCTACCAAGAACAGGGTAATAATAATTACTACATGCCTGTTGGAGGATGTGAATCTCGAGGGTTCGATCCTCTACCAAGAACAGGGTAATAATAATAACTACATGCCTGTTGGAGGATGTGAATCTCGAGGGTTCGATCCTCTACCAAGAACAGGGTAATAATAATTACTACATGCCTGTTGGAGGATATGAATCTCGAGGGTTCGATCCTCTACCAAGAACAGGGTAATAATAATTACTACATGCCTGTTGGAGGATGTGAATCTCGAGGGTTCGATCCTCTACCAAGAACAGGGTAATAATAATTACTACATGCCTGTTGGAGGATGTGAATCTCGAGGGTTCGATCCTCTACCAAGAACAGGGTAATAATAATAACTGCAGGCCTGTTGGATGATGTGAATCTCGAGGGTTCGATACTCTACCAAGAACAGGGTAATAATAATAACTACATGCCTGTTGGAGGATGTGAATCTCGAGGGTTCGATCCTCTACCAAGAACAGGGTAATAATAATTACTACATGCCTGTTGGAGGATATGAATCTCGAGGGTTCGATACTCTACCAAGAACAGGGTAATAATAATTACTACATGCCTGTTGGAGGATGTGAATCTCAAGGGTTCGATCCTCTACCAAGAACAGGGTAATAATAATAACTACATGCCTGTTGGAGGATGTGAATCTCGAGGGTTCGATCCTCTACCAAGAACAGGGTAATAATAATTACTACATGCCTGTTGGAGGATATGAATCTCGAGGGTTCGATCCTCTACCAAGAACAGGGTAATAATAATTACTACATGCTTGTTGGAGGATGTGAATCTCGAGGGTTCGATCCTCTACCAAGAACAGGGTAATAATAATAACTACATGCCTGTTGGAGGATGTGAATCTCGAGGGTTCGATCCTCTACCAAGAACAGGGTAATAATAATTACTACATGCCTGTTGGAGGATATGAATCTCGAGGGTTCGATCCTCTACCAAGAACAGGGTATTAATAATTACTACATGCCTGTTGGAGGATGTGAATCTCGAGGGTTCGATCCTCTACCAAGAACAGGGTAATAATAATTACTACATGCCTGTTGGAGGATGTGAATCTCGAGGGTTCGATCCTCTACCAAGAACAGGGTAATAATAATAACTGCAGGCCTGTTGGATGATGTGAATCTCAAGGGTTCGATCCTCTACCAAGAACAGGGTAATAATAATAACTACATGCCTGTTGGAGGATGTGAATCTCGAGGGTTCGATCCTCTACCAAGAACAGGGTAATAATAATAACTACATGCCTGTTGGAGGATGTGAATCTCGAGGGTTCGATCCTCTACCAAGAACAGGGTAATAATAATAACTACATGCCTGTTGGAGGATGTGAATCTCGAGGGTTCGATCCTCTACCAAGAACAGGGTAATAATAATAACTACAGGCCTGTTGGAGGATGTGAATCTCGAAGGTTCGATCCTCTACCAAGAACAGGGTAATAATAATTACTACATGCCTGTTGGAGGATGTGAATCTCGAGGGTTCGATCCTCTACCAAGAACAGGGTAATAATAATTACTACATGCCTGTTGGAGGATGTGAATCTCGAGGGTTCGATCCTCTACCAAGAACAGGGTAATAATAATAACTGCAGGCCTGTTGGATGATGTGAATCTCAAGGGTTCGATCCTCTACCAAGAACAGGGTAATAATAATAACTACATGCCTGTTGGAGGATGTGAATCTCGAGGGTTCGATCCTCTACCAAGAACAGGGTAATAATAATAACTACATGCCTGTTGGAGGATGTGAATCTCGAGGGTTCGATCCTCTACCAAGAACAGGGTAATAATAATAACTACATGCCTGTTGGAGGATGTGAATCTCGAGGGTTCGATCCTCTACCAAGAACAGGGTAATAATAATGAATACATGCCTGTTGGAAGATGTGAATCTCGAAGGTTCGATCCTTTACCAAGAGCAGGGTAATAATAATAACTGCAGGCCTGTTGGAGGATGTGAATCTCGAGGGTTCGATCCTCTACCAGGAACAGGGTAATAATAATAACTACATGCCTGTTGGATGATGTGAATCTCGAAGGTTCGATCCTCTACCAAGAACAGGGTAATAATTATAACTGCAGGCCTGTTGGAGGATGTGAATCTCGAGGGTTCGATCCTCTACCAGGAACAGGGTAATAATAATAACTGCAGGCCTGTTGGAGGATGTGAATCTCGAGGGTTCGATCCTCTACCAAGAACAGGGTAATAATAATAACTACAGGCCTGTTGGAGGATGTGAATCTCGAGGGTTCGATCCTCTACCAAGAACAGGGTAATAATAATAACTACATGCCTGTTGGAGGATATGAATCTCGAGGGTTCGATCCTCTACCAAGAACAGGGTAATAATAATAACTACATGCCTGTTGGATGATGTGAATCTCGAAGGGTTCGATCCTCTACCAAGAACAGGGTAATAATAATTACTACATGCCTGTTGGAGGATATGAATCTCGAGGTTTCGATCCTCTACCAAGAACAGGGTAATAATAATAACTACATGCCTGTTGGAGGATGTGAATCTCGAGGGTTCGATCCTCTACCAAGAACAGGGTAATAATAATGAATACATGCCTGTTGGAAGATGTGAATCTCGAAGGTTCGATCCTCTACCAAGAACAGGGTAATAATAGTAACTACATGCCTGTTGGAGGATGTGAATCTCGAGGTTTCGATCCTCTACCAAGAACAGTGTAATAATAATAACTGCAGGCCTGTTGGAGGATGTGAATCTCGAGGGTTCGATCCTCTACCAAGAACAGGATAATAATAATAACTACATGCCTGTTGGAGGATGTGAATCTCCCAAAACACAGGCTAAACAATCCACAGCCTCGGGCAAAGCTCCTAGTGCAAAACGACCAAATAGTGATTTGTCTCTTAACACCACCTCAGAAGAAATATCTATAATGAGTGCACAAAATGGATGTATTGACTGAAAACATACAATCAATCAGGGAAGATCTCAAAAGCATCATGAGAAAAGAGGAAATGGAAACTTTCATTCATCAAACTGTATCAAAAATAATATCAGAAGTGAATGAAAACATTGAAGTGACCATATCGTTAAAAATTGAGGAAAAAACAAAACATCTCCCTGATACGATCAAGACCTTAGCAGAAGAAAATAAAAGTTTGAGGCAAGACGTAAGCAAACTTGCAACAAGGATAGTTGAAAATGAAACAAAATCAAACAATGCTCTCGCTAAGAGTAATTATAACGAACAGTAACGAACAGTACTCGAGAAAAAACAATATCAAAATAATGGATATAAAAGAAAAACGTACTGAAAATGAGAAAGACCTTATTACTGAGGTGTCTCAGTTGCTAAGGAAAAAAGATGTAACAATTGACCCCAGTAAAATCCTTGCCATCCACAGAATCCCAGGTAAGGAGGGCCACCCCAAGCCGGTGCTGATAAAATTTACAAACAATACCGAGAAGAAGAATGTCATGATACACAGGACTGCATTTAAAAACATGGGCAACCGTATCGTGGACGACGTCACCAGGCTCAATGCTGGACTAATCAAACGACTATCAGACCACCCCGCCATTACCCAGTCCTGGTATTTCAATGGATTCATCTATGGAAAGACATCAAATGAAAGACGATACAAATTTGATCTATTCGACAAAGTGGAGGACATTATTGCAAAGTAAAACACAAAAT
This sequence comes from Panopea generosa, assembly GCA_029582155.1. NCBI lineage: Eukaryota > Metazoa > Mollusca > Bivalvia > Adapedonta > Hiatellidae > Panopea > Panopea generosa. The sequence continues at coordinate 56,515,848 of CM055897.1, forward strand.
GAACATAGTATGATTAATCAACATAATACTGTTGGGAATTTTTTATTATTTTGTGCTTTTTGTGTTCCGGTATATTAACTGATTTTCCATGACATATATCAAACTGTGGATTTACTTGAAATTAGCTTAAAATAAAAAAACAAAAAAAACTTTGCTATCTAGAACAGTGACCATTAAATCAATGGTATATAAATAATTGTGTGAAAGGTGTATTTTTTTTTTGTGTATGTGTGTTTTAGAATAGAAAGGGTGATCTTACTTATAATTACACAAATATACAGCTTTTAAACTAAATAAGTGTGCTTCAAACAGTTAATTGTGGAGTAATTTGATAAATCACTCAACCTTGCTGATAATATCTGTGACTTACAGTAGTATGGATAAGAGACAATGCTACTTATTATGGTGACATGTTTTTTGAACCATTGTATGAAAATATTGCTGGATACAATTATGGGATTATGAACTTTGGACTTTTATTTATTTATTCTTGGATATTCATAAGATTGGTGAGTGGGCAATTAACAGTTAACTTCATTAAATGTGTAATATGAAACATGGATAAGCCCATTTAAAAATATTGATTGCAGCATCTTTTTATTGTGTCTGTCTGTCTGTCTGTCTGTCTGTCTGTCTGTCTGTCTGTCTGTCTGTCTGTCTGTCTGTCTAGTATAAGATGCCTGCTGTGAAGATGTGGATGATCTAAGCACTTAGAAGCTATGGTATACACAGATGACATCATGTAGGTGTTTGACTGTATGTCTAATATTTAGTACTCGATTGTGTAACAATTAATAGTTATAAGCTCAACACATAGAATATCATATATGTGTTATTATGTATTCTCAACATTAGATACAGTATATCAATAAAAGTAAACATTTATATCCATTTTTGCACATGTAAGCTATGATAAATAAATAATATGACAGCAAGTAATATTTTGCAATTAAATTCTAAGTTTTATACATTATTAGGATCTATTTTTCCTTTATTACATATATTTTGTAATAGTAGAATATACTATTAAGAATTATTCTTTACAATTAGCTTCTTTATTCAAATGACTAAATTGTAATTCTAAAATACTGAATATGAACAACAATGGCATTTATAATTATCAGAGTTTTGTGCATTTCACATTTACGATGAGAGTGCACGCTTTAAGTGAATATTTTTTTCATATTTTTTTCATTATATTCTATTTTTTTAATGACTCCTCTGTGTGCAACGGTAATTTACAATTAATCTGTATTGAATATGGAACTTAAAATATTATCGGTTAACTGTCAGGGTCTTGGTTCTGTGGAAAAACGGAGAGATGTTTTCAATAACTTAAAGTCGAAAAACTGTGATATATATTGTCTTCAAGATGTTCATTCAACTCATATATCTGAAAAGTTTATTGAATCACAGTGGGGAAGTAAATGCATTTTTTCTTCTTATTCTTCAAACTCAAGAGGAGTAGCAGTCCTATTTAATAAAAATGTTGATTTTAAAGTTCACAATCATATAAATGACCCCGGTGGTAATTATTTGATAATCGATTTAAATGTTGATAATAACAGATTTACACTTGTTTCAATATATGGCCCAAATAGTGATTGCCCTACCTTTTTTGAAAACCTCATTTCACAGGTTAATACTTTCAATAATACCTCAATTATTTTCTGCGGTGATTTCAATGTGGTACAAGATCCAAAACTAGATTGTTTTAATTATAGACATATTAACAATATTGCATCACATAATAAATTACTTGAAGTTAAAGATCAATACAATTTAGTTGACCCATTTAGAGAATTCAATCCGGATACAAGGCGATATACATGGAGAAGGAAAAACCCTTTAAAACAAGCTAGGCTGGATTTCTTCCTTGTAACAGAATCACTATTATCATCAGTTAGTAATTGCTCAATTACATCAAGTTACAGATCAGATCATTCTATGATTACTTTGAATATCATGTTTACGCCTTTTAAAAAAGGTAAGCCATTATGGAAACATAACAATAGCTTGTTGCAAGACATAAATTACTTAAATACTATAAATGAAAAGATAAATGACATAAAAACTCAGTATGCATTACCAATATATAATAAAGATAACATAAAAAATATACCGAATGATGAAATTCAATTTACTATAAATGACCAACTGTTTTTAGAAACTCTATTAATGGAAATAAGGGGGAAATCAATTTCGTATTCATGTTTTAAAAAGAAAGAAAATGAAAGAATTGAAAAGGAATTAATAGGAGAAATTGAAAAAATTGAACAAGATCTATCACATAATAATATTGAACGATTAGAAACATTAAAAGATTCCTTAAGAAATATAAGAAAGCTAAAAATGCAAGGTATATTAATTAGAACACATGCTCAAATAATAGAAGATGATGAAAAACCATCCAAATATTTCTGCAACTTAGAGTCTCATAGTTATTCAAGTAAAATAATTCCAAAAATAGAAAAAGAAAATGGTACATTTATTACAAATCAAGATGAAATTTTAGACGAAGCAAAATCATTTTACCAAACGTTGTACAAAAATAAAGACCCTGAACTTTTAGATACAAATTTAGAAATTGAACTGGAAAATTGCACAGTGCCCAAACTAAGCAACCAGGAATCCTCTGCCATTGAAGGGCTTCTAACATATGAACAGGCTACTATTTCGCTTAAATCTATGGCGAATAATCGCAGTCCCGGTACTGACGGATTTAGTGCAGACTTCTTTAAAGTTTTTTGGAGACAAATTGGTTACTTTGTCATAAGATCAATAAATTATGGTTTTAAAAATAAAGAATTATCAATTACTCAAAAACAGGGAATAATAACATGCATCCCAAAAGAAAACAAATCTAGATATCAAATGAAAAACTATAGACCAATTTCTTTACTAAATTCCATATATAAAATAGCATCAGGAGCAATAGCTAATAGAATAAAAACAACATTAAATAAACTAATTCATAAAGATCAAACAGGTTTCATGGCAGGCAGATATGTAGGGGAAAATACAAGGATTTTATATGATGTAATGCATTATGCAGAGGAAAACAATCTGCCAGGCTTACTTTTATTAATTGACTTTGAAAAAGCCTTTGACTCACTCTCTTGGAAATTTATAAACAAAGTTATGAAACTTTTCGGTTATGGTTATTCTATTATATCATGGGTTGAAGTCCTATATAAAAATGCTACGTTAGCAGTTACTCAGGGAGGCAATATTTCATCTTTTTTTAACATAGGAAGAGGTTGTCGTCAAGGCGACCCTTTATCTCCCTATATTTTTATTCTATGCTCTGAAATACTAGCTATTAAAATAAGAAAAAATAAAAACATTAAAGGAATTAAAATTAACAATACCGAATTTAAGATTTCTCAATATGCAGATGACACATCCACAATTCTTGATGGATCCGAATCATCTCTAAACGAAACACTGAATGAGCTCACACATTTTGCAAATATCTCGGGGTTATGCGTTAATTTTGATAAAACACAGGTTGTATGGATTGGAGTTAAGAAATACAGTAGTCAGACAATCAAAACAAAATGGAAACTAAATTGGGGAAAAAACGAGTTTAAACTATTAGGAATAAATTTTCATGTTGATCTAGACAAAATGAGTAATATTAATTATAAAGAAAAAATAAATATTATAAAATCTAAAATTAAACAATGGTCAAGAAGATATCTGACTCCATTAGGAAAAATCACTGTTATAAAAAGTTTGCTATTGCCTATTTTGAATCATATATTTGTAGCATTACCAAATCCTAATGAAAATGTAATCAAAGAAATAAATTCAATTTTTTACGATTTCATATGGGGTGGGACAGCCAAAATAAAACAAAAAGTTATCACCAAACAATACATTGAAGGGGGATTAAAAATGATCAACATTGAAGCATTTATTTTAGCACTTAAGGCAACATGGATTAGGAGACTACTACGTATGGGGGGAACCTGGAGTGGAATAATAGAACAAGAAATTAGTTTATCAAATCTTAGCAATTTTGGAAATGCTTACACAGCAAAAAAGATAAATAAAATTAGCAATACATTCTGGCGAGATGTTCTTAAATCACACAATAGCATAATTCAATTAAACAAAATTACGACCTTAGAACATCTACTTCAGACACCAATATTTCAAAATAATAATTTGCTAGTAGGTGGAAAACCCATAATAAATAAGCTATGGAATGAAAAGGGTATATATTTTATTAATGATATTGTGTCAGAAAAAGGGGAGCTTTTGACAGAAAATGAATTTAAAACAATATACAACATAAAAAACAACTATCTACAGTTCCATGGAATAATACAAGCAATAAAAAAATTAGCCAAGAAATATGGCATAACCATAAACAATAAAAAGATGCCAAATCCACTTTTACCCACCAATATAAATGTATACTTTAAATCTATAAAAGGATGCCAACATTTTTACAATATTTTAAATAATAATGATGAAGTACCCACTTCAAAATTTAAATGGGAGCAAATCTATAATATCTCTGAGGAAACGTGGAAAGACATATTCTTATCACCTTTCAGATATAACTATAGCTCAATTTTACAATGGTTTCAAGTCAGGATCAACCATAGAATTTTACCAACAAAGAAATATTTAAAAATAATTAAAGCTGTCCCAAGCTCACTATGTTCTTATTGTAATCAAGAGGAAAGCATTATTCATTTACTCTGGACATGCCCTTCAACAAGATCATTTCTTCAAAAAATACAAACATGGTTTATAAGGAACAGTATAACTTTACCATTTATAGAAGAATTATTTATATTTAATATAGGAGAACATTATATAATGGCTGATATGCAGATCATATTAGAGATTAAATACTATATATTCTCAGCCAAAAAATTGACTTTTCCATTATCTATAACTGCACTTCACAACAGACTTAAACATTCCTTTAGGGCAAACAAATATATAGCAGTTAAAAATAATACCATAAAAACTTTTGAAAAAAAATGGAATAAATTCAAAACTTTACTTCAAGATTAATTTGATAAACACTGGTTTTAATTTCCTTCCATACAACTTGTGTTTTATCCAGGTTCTGGTAAAAAAATGTTTAAAATGTTAATATAGACACAATTAATAAGTAAGAAATGTTTTATTAAAACAAATGAAGCAAGTAAGTAGACCCTGAAAATAACACCAACCATAATGTAACATATTATTTTTATTATTATTTCTGTATCGTAAGTAACCGTGCACACAGAGTTGTTCTTTTTTATTCTCTATTGTGAGGTCCATTATTTAAAATAAATGCAAAAAACATAAGATTGACAGCCGAAAAATGAGTGAAAGAGGATGATCGAGAAAGTGTTTTTATGGAAATACGGAATACTTGTATTGATATTGCTCAGATTTGTTTATTCTCGCTCAAACACATAATTATCCATGTTGTTAATTGGAAAATAAATGGGCCACTACAGTGTAGAATGGCTGAAAAAAAAAAAAAAAAAAAAAAAAAAATGTGAATCTCGAGGGTTCGATCCTCTACCAAGAACAGTGTAATAATAATAACTACATGTCTGTTGGAGGATGTGAATCTCGAGGGTTCGATCCTCTACCAAGAACAGGGTAATAATAATAACTGCAGGCCTGTTGGAGGATGTGAATCTCGAGGGTTCGATCCTCTACCAAGATCAGTGTAATAATAATAACTGCAGGACTGTGGGAGGATGTGAATCTCGAGGTTTCGATCCTCTACCAAGAACAGGGTAATAATAATAACTACATGCCTGTTGGAGGATGTGAATCTCGAGGGTTCGATCCTCTACCAAGAACAGGGTAATAATAATAACTGCAGGACTGTGGGAGGATGTGAATCTCGAGGGTTCGATCCTCTACCAAGATCAGTGTAATAATAATAACTGCGGGACTGTGGGAGGATGTGAATCTCGAGGGTTCGATCCTCTACCAAGATCAGTGTAATAATAATAACTGCAGGACTGTGGGAGGACGTGAATCTCGAGGGTTCGATCCTCTACCAAGAACAGGGTAATAATAATAACTGCATGCCTGTTGGAAGATGTGAATCTCGAGGGTTCGATCCTCTACCAAGAACAGGGTAATAATAATAACTGCATGCCTGTTGGAGGATGTGAATCTCGAGGGTTCGATCCCCTACCAAGAACAGGGTAATAATAATAACTGCAGGCCTGTTGGAGGATGTGAATCTCGAGGGTTCAATCCCCTACCAAGAACAGGGTAATAATAATAACTACATGCCTGTTGGAGGATTTGAATCTCGAGATTTCGATCCTCTACCAAGAACAGGGTAATAATAATAACTACATGCCTGTTGGAGGATGTGAATCTCGAGGTTTCGATCCTATACCAACAACATTGTAATAATAATAACTGCAGGTCTGTTGGATGATGTGAATCTCGAGGGTTCGATCCTCTACCAAGAACAGGGTAATCATAATAACTGCAGGCCTGTTGGAGGATGTGAATATCAAGGGTTCGATCCTCTACCAAGAACAGTGTAATAATAATTACTACAGTCCTGTTGGAGGATGTGAATCTCGAGGGTTCGATCCTCTACCAAGAACAAGGTAATAATAATAACTGCAGGACTGTTGGAAGATGTGAATCTCGAGGTTTCGATCCTCTACCAAGAACAGGATAATAATAATAATTGCAGGCCTGTTGGAAGATGTGAATCTCGACGGTTCCATCCTCTTCCAAGAACAGGGTAATAATAATAACTGCATGCCTGTTGGAAGATGTGAATCTCGAGGGTTCGATCCTCTACCAAGAACAGTGTAATAATAATAACTACATGCCTGTTGGAGGATGTGAATCTCGAGGGTTCGATCCTTTTCCAAGAACAGGGTAATAATAATAACTGCAGGCCTGTTGGAGGATGTGAATCTCGAGGTTTCGATCCTCTACCAAGAACAGGGTAATAATAATAACTGCAGGCCTGTTGGAGAATGTGAATCTCGAGGGTTCGATCCTCTACCAAGAACAGGGTATTAATAATAACTGCAGGACTTTTGGAGGATGTGAATCTCGAGGTTTCGATCCTCTACCAAAAACAGGGTAATAATAATAACTACATGCCTGTTGGAGGATGTGAATCTCGAGGTTCGATCCTCTACCAAGAACAGGATAATAATAATAACTACAGTCCTGTTGGAGGATGTGAATCTCGAGGGTTCGATCCTCTACCAAGAACAGGGTAATAATAATAACTGCAGGACTGTTGGAAGATGTGAATCTCGAGGTTTCGATCCTCTACCAAGAACAGGATAATAATAATAACTGCAGGCCTGTTGGACGATGTGAATCTCGAGGATTCCATCCTCTACCAAGAACAGGGTAATAATAATAACAGCATGCCTGTTGGATGATGTGAATCTCGAGGGTTCGATGCTCTACCAAGAACAGTGTAATAATAATAACTACATGCCTGTTGGAGGATGTGAATCTCGACGGTTCGATCCTCTACCAAGAACAGGGTAATAATAATAACTGCAGGCCTGTTGGACGATGTGAATCTCGAGGGTTCGATCCTCTACCAAGAACAGGGTAATAATAATAACTGCAGGCCTGTTGGAGGATGTGAATCTCGAGGTTTCGATCCTCTACCAAGAACAGGGTAATAATAATAACTACATGCCTGTTGGAGGATGTGAATCTCGAGGGTTCGATCCTCTACCAAGAACAGGGTAATAATAGTAACTACATGCCTGTTGGAGGATGTGAATCTCGAGGGTTCGATCCTCTACCAAGAACAGGGTAATAATAGTAACTACATGCCTGTTGGAGGATGTGAATCTCGAGGGTTCGATCCTCTACCAAGAACAGTGTAATAATAATAACTACATGCCTGTTGGAGGATGTGAATCTCGAGGGTTCGATCCTCTACCAAGAACAGTGTAATAATAATAACTGCAGGCCTGTTGGAGGATGTGAATCTCGAGGGTTCGATCCTCTACCAAGAACAGGATAATAATAATAACTACATGCCTGTTGGAGGATGTGAATCTCGAGGGTTCGATCCTCTACCAAGAACAGGGTAATAATAATAACTGAAGGCCTGTTGCAGGATGTGAATCTCGAGGGTTCGATCCTCTACCAAGAACAGTGTAATAATAATAACTACATGCCTGTTGGAGGATGTGAATCTCGAGGGTTCGATCCTCTACCAAGAACAGGGTAATAATAATAACTGCAGGCCTGTTGGAGGATGTGAATCTCGAGGGTTCGATCCTCTACCAAGATCAGTGTAATAATAATAACTGCAGGACTGTGGGAGGATGTGAATCTCGAGGGTTCGATCCTCTACCAAGATCAGTGTAATAATAATAACTGCGGGACTGTGGGAGGATGTGAATCTCGAGGGTTCGATCCTCTACCAAGATCAGTGTAATAATAATAACTGCAGGACTGTGGGAGGACGTGAATCTCGAGGGTTCGATCCTCTACCAAGAACAGGGTAATAATAATAACTGCAGGCCTGTTGGAAGATGTGAATCTCGAGGGTTCGATCCTCTACCAAGAACAGGGTAATAATAATAACTACATGCCTGTTGGAGGATGTGAATCTCGAGGGTTCGATCCCCTACCAAGAACAGGGTAATAATAATAACTGCAGGCCTGTTGGAGGATGTGAATCTCGAGGGTTCAATCCCCCACCAAGAACAGGGTAATAATAATAACTACATGCCTGTTGGAGGATGTGAATCTCGAGGGTTCGATCCTCTACCAAGAACAGGGTAATAATAATAACTGCAGGCCTGTTGGAGGATGTGAATCTCGAGGGTTCGATACTCTACCAAGAACAGGGTAATAATAATAACTACATGCCTGTTGGGGGATTTGAATCACGAGGGTTCGATCCTCTACCAAGAACATGATAATAATAATAACTACATGCCTGTTGGAGGATTTGAATCTCGAGATTTCGATCCTCTACCAAGAACAGGGTAATAATAATAACTACATGCCTGTTGGAGGATGTGAATCTCGAGGTTTCGATCCTCTACCAACAACATTGTAATAATAATAACTGCAGGTCTGTTGGATGATGTGAATCTCGAGGGTTCGATCCTCTACCAAGAACAGGGTAATCATAATAACTGCAGGCCTGTTGGAGGATGTGAATATCAAGGGTTCGATCCTCTACCAAGAACAGTGTAATAATAATTACTACAGTCCTGTTGGAGGATGTGAATCTCGAGGGTTCGATCCTCTACCAAGAACAAGGTAATAATAATAACTGCAGGACTGTTGGAAGATGTGAATCTCGAGGTTTCGATCCTCTACCAAGAACAGGATAATAATAATAACTGCAGGCCTGTTGGAAGATGTGAATCTCGACGGTTCCATCCTCTTCCAAGAACAGGGTTATAATAATAACTGCATGCCTGTTGGAAGATGTGAATCTCGAGGGTTCGATCCTCTACCAAGAACAGTGTAATAATAATAACTACATGCCTGTTGGAGGATGTGAATCTCGAGGGTTCGATCCTTTTCCAAGAACAGGGTAATAATAATAACTGCAGGCCTGTTGGAGGATGTGAATCTCGAGGTTTCGATCCTCTACCAAGAACAGGGTAATAATAATAACTGCAGGCCTGTTAGAGAATGAATGTGAATCTCGAGGGTTCGATCCTCTACCAAGAACAGGGTATTAATAATAACTGCAGGACTTTTGGAGGATGTGAATCTCGAGGTTTCGATCCTCTACCAAAAACAGGGTAATAATAATAACTACATGCCTGTTGGAGGATGTGAATCTCGAGGTTCGATCCTCTACCAAGAACAGGGTAATAATAATAACTGCAAGCCTGTTAAAGGATGTGAATCTCGAGGGTTCGATCCTCTACCAAGAACAGGGTAATAATAATAACTGCAGGCCTGTTGGAGGATGTGAATCTCGAGGGTTCGATCCTCTACCAAGAACAGGGTAATAATTATAACTGCAGGCCTGTTGGAGGATTTGAATCTCGAGGGTTCGATCCTCTACCAAGAACAGGGTAATAATAATAACTGCAGGCCTGTTGGAGGATGTGAATCTCGAGGGTTCGATCCTCTACCAAGAACAGGGTAATAATAATAACTACATGCCTGTTGGATGATGTGAATCTCGAGGGTTCGATCCTCTACCAAGAACAGGGTAATAATAATATTTACAGACCTGTTGGACGATGTCAATCTCGAGGGTTCGATCCTCTACCAAGAACAGTGTAATAATAACTACTACATGCCTGTTGGAGGATATGAATCTCGAGGTTTCGATCCTCTACCAAGAACAGGGTAATAATAATAACTACATGCCTGTTGGAGGATGTGAATCTCGAGGGTTCGATCCTCTACCAAGAACAGGGTAATAATAATGAATACATGCCTGTTAGAAGATGTGAATCTCGAGGGTTCGATCCTCTACCAAGAACAGGGTAATAATAATAACTGCAGGCCTGTTGGAGGATATGAATCTCGAGGGTTCGATCCTCTACCAAGAACAGTATAATAATAATAACTACATGCCTGTTGGAGGATGTGAATCTCGAGGTTTCGATCCTCTACAAAGAACAGGGTAATAATAATAACTGCAGGCCTGTTGGAGGATGTGAATCTCGAGGGTTCGATCCTCTACCAAGAACAGGGTAATAATAATAACTGCAGGCCTATTTGAGGATGTGAATCTCGAGGGTTCGATCCTCTACCAAGAACAGTGTAATAATAATTACTACAGTCCTGTTGGAGGATGTGAATCTCGAGGGTTAGATCCTCTACCAAGAACAGGGTAATAATAATAACTACATGCCTGTTGGATGATGTGAATCTCGAGGGTTCGATCCTCTACCAAGAACAGGGTAATAATAATAACTGCAGGCCTATTTGAGGATGTGAATCTCGAGGGTTCGATCCTCTACCAAGAACAGTGTAATAATAATTACTACAGTCCTGTTGGAGGATGTGAATCTCGAGGGTTAGATCCTCTACCAAGAACAGGGTAATAATAATAACTACATGCCTGTTGGATGATGTGAATCTCGAGGGTTCGATCCTCTACCAAGAACAGGGTAATAATAATAACTGCAGGCCTGTTGGAGGATGTGAATCTCGAGGGTTAGATCCTCTACCAAGAACAGGGTAATAATAATAACTACATGTCTGTTGGATGATGTGAATCTCGAGGGTTCGATCCTCTACCAAGAACAGGGTAATAATAATAACTGCAGGCCTATTTGAGGATGTGAATCTTGAGGGTTCGATCCTCTACCAAGAACAGTGTAATAATAATTACTACAGTCCTGTTGGAGGATGTGAATCTCGAGGGTTACATCCTCTACCAAGAACAGGGTAATAATAATAACTACATGCCTGTTGGATGATGTGAATCTCGAGGGTTCGATCCTCTACCAAGAACAGGGTAATAATAATAACTGCAGGCCTGTTGGAGGATGTGAATCTCGAGGGTTAGATCCTCTACCAAGAACAGGGTAATAATAATAACTACATGCCTGTTGGATGATGTGAATCTCGAGGGTTCGATCCTCTACCAAGAACAGGGTAATAATAATAACTGAAGGCCTGTTGGAGGATGTGAATCTCGAGGGTTAGATCCTCTACCAAGAACAGGGTAATAATAATAACTACATGCCTGTTGGATGATGTGAATCTCGAGGGTTCGATCCTCTACCAAGAACAGGGTAATAATAATAACTGCAGGCCTGTTGGAGGATGTGAATCTCGAGGGTTCGATCCTCAACCAAGAACAGTGTAATAATAATTACTACAGTCCTGTTGGAGGATGTGAATCTCGAGGGTTAGATCCTCTACCAAGAACAGGGTAATAATAATAACTACATGCCTGTTGGATGATGTGAATCTCGAGGGTTCGATCCTCTACCAAGAACAGGGTAATAATAATAACTGCAGGCCTGTTGGATGATGTGAATCTCGAGGGTTCGATCCTCTACCAAGAACAGGGTAATAATAATAACTGCAGGCCTATTTGAGGATGTGAATCTCGAGGGTTCGATCCTCTACCAAGAACAGTGTAATAATAATTACTACAGTCCTGTTGGAGGATGTGAATCTCGAGGGTTAGATCCTCTACCAAGAACAGGGTAATAATAATAACTGCAGGACTGTTGGAAGATGTGAATCTCGAGGTTTCGATCCTCTACCAAGAACAGGATAATAATAATAACTGCCGGCCTGTTGGACGATGTGAATCTCGAGGATTCCATCCTCTACCAAGAACAGGGTAATAATAAAAACTGCATGCCTGTTGGATGATGTGAATCTCGAGGGTTCGATCCTCTACCAAGAACAGTGTAATAATAATAACTACATGCCTGTTGGAGGATGTGAATCTCGACGGTTCGATCCTCTACCAATAACAGGGTAATAATAATAACTGCAGTCCTGTTGGACGATGTGAATCTCGAGGGTTCGATCCTCTACCAAGAACAGGGTAATAATAATAACTGCAGGCCTGTTGGAGGATGTGAATCTCGAGGGTTCGATCCTCTACCAAGAACAGGGTAATAATAATAACTACATGCCTGTTGGAGGATGTGAATCTCGAGGGTTCGATCCTCTACCAAGAACAGGGTAATAATAGTAACTACATGCCTGTTGGAGGATGTGAATCTCGAGGGTTCGATCCTCTACCAAGAACAGTGTAATAATAATAACTGTAGGCCTGTTGGAGGATGTGAATCTCGAGGGTTCGATCCTCTACCAAGAACAGGATAATAATAATAACTACATGCCTGTTGGATGATGTGAATCTCGAGGGTTCGATCCTCTACCAAGAACAGGGTAATAATAATAACTGAAGGCCTGTTGGAGGATGTGAATCTCGAGGGTTCGATCCTCTACCAAGAACAGTGTAATAATAATAACTACATGCCTGTTGGAGGATGTGAATCTCGAGGGTTCGATTCTCTACCAAGAACAGGGTAATAATAATAACTGCAGGCCTGTTGGAGGATGTGAATCTCGTGGGTTCGATCCTCTACCAAGATCAGTGTAATAATAATAACTGCGGGACTGTGGGAGGATGTGAATCTCGAGGTTTCGATCCTCTACCAAGATCAGTGTAATAATAATAACTGCGGGGCTGTGGGAGGATGTGAATCTCGAGGGTTCGATCCTCTACCAAGATCAGTGTAATAATAATAACTGCAGGACTGTGGGAGGACGTGAATCTCGAGGGTTCGATCCTCTACCAAGATCAGTGTAATAATAATAACTGCAGGACTGTGGGAGGACGTGAATCTCGAGGGTTCGATCCTCTACCAAGAACAGGGTAATAATAATAACTGCAGGCCTGTTAGAAGATGTGAATCTCGAGGGTTCGATCCTCTACCAAGAACAGGGTAATAATAATAACTACATGCCTGTTGGAGGATGTGAATCTCGAGGGTTCGATCCCCTACCAAGAACAGGGAAATAATAATAACTGCAGGCCTGTTGGAGGATGTGAATCTCGAGGGTTCGATCCTCTACCAAGAACAGGGTAATAATAATAACTGCAGGCCTGTTGGAGGATGTGAATCTCGAGGGTTCGATACTCTACCAAGAATAGGGTAATAATAATAACTGCAGGCCTGTTGGAGGATGTGAATCTCGAGGGTTCGATCCTCTACCAAGAACAGGGTAATAATAATAACTGCAGGCCTGTTGGAGGATGTGAATCTCGAGGGTTCGATCCTCTACCAAGAACAGGGTAATAATAATAACTACATGCCTGTTGGAGGATGTGAATCTCGAGGGTTCGATCCTCTACCAAGAACAGGGTAATAATAATAACTGCGGGCCTGTTGGAGGATGTGAATCTCGAGGGTTCGATACTCTACCAAGAACAGGGTAATAATAATAACTGCAGGCCTGTTGGAGGATGTGAATCTCGAGGGTTCGATCCTCTACCAAGAACAGGGTAATAATAATAACTGCAGGCCTGTTGGAGGATGTGAATCTCGAGGGTTCGATCCTCTACCAAGAACAGGGTAATAATAATAACTACATGCCTGTTGGAGGATGTGAATCTCGAGGGTTCGATCCTCTACCAAAAACAGGGTAATAATAATAACTGCAGGCCTGTTGGAGGATGTGAATCTCGAGGGTTCGATCCTCTACCAAGAACAGGGTAATAATAATAACTGCAGGCCTGTTGGAGGATGTGAATCTCGAGGGTTCGATCCTCTACCAAGAACAGGGTAATAATAATAACTACATGCCTGTTGGAGGATGTGAATCTCGAGGGTTCGATCCTCTACCAAAAACAGGGTAATAATAATAACTGCAGGCCTGTTGGAGGATGTGAATCTCGAGGGTTCGATCCTCTACCAAGAACAGGGTAATAATAATAACTGCAGGCCTGTTGGACGATGTGAATCTCGAGGGTTCGATCCTCTACCAAGAACAGGGTAATAATAATAACTGCAGGCCTGTTGGAGGATGTGAATCTCGAGGGTTCGATCCTCTACCAAGAACAGGGTAATAATAATAACTGCAGGCCTGTTGGAGGATGTGAATCTCGAGGGTTCGATCCTCTACCAAGAACAGGGTTATAATAATAACTGCAGGCCTGTTGGAGGATGTGAATCTCGAGGGTTCGATCCTCTACCAAGAACAGGGTAATAATAATAACTGCAGGCCTGTTGAAGGATGTGAATCTCGAGGGTTAAATCCTCTTCCAAGAACAGGGTAATAATAATAACTGCAGGACTGTGGGAGGATGTGAATCTCGAGGGTTCGATCCTCTACCAAGAACAGGATAATAATAATTACTACATGCCTGTTGGAGGATGTGAATCTCGAGGGTTCGATCCTCTACCAAGAACAGGGTAATAATAATTACTACATGCCTGTTGAAGGATTTGAAACTCGAGGGTTCGATCCTCTACCAAGAACAGGGTAATAATAATAACTACATGCCTGTTGGATGATGTGAATCTCGAGGGTTCGATCCTCTACCAAGAACAGTGTAATAATAATAACTGCAGGACTGTGAGAGGATATGAATCTCGAGGGTTCGATCCTCTACCAAGAACAAGGTAATAATAATAACTGCAGGCCTGTGAGAGGATGTGAATCTCGAGGTTTCGATCCTCTACCAAGAACAGGGTAATAATAATAACTGCAGGACTGTGAGAGGATGTGAATCTCGAGGTTTCGATCCTCTACCAAGAACAGGGTAATAATAATAACTGCAGGCCTGTTGGAGGATGTGAATCTCGAGGGTTCGATCCTCTACCAAGAACAGTGTAATAATAATAACTGCAGGCCTGTTGGAGGATGTGAATCTCGAGGTTTCGATCCTCTACCAAGAACAGGGTAATAATAATAACTGCGGGACTGTGGGAGGATGTGAATCTCGAGGGTTCGATCCTCTACCAAGAACAGGGTAATAATAATAACTGCAGGCCTGTTGGAGGATGTGAATCTCGAGGGTTCGATCCTCTACCAAGAACAGTGTAATAATAATAACTGCAGGCCTGTTGGAGGATGTGAATCTCGAGGTTTCGATCCTCTACCAAGAACAGGGTAATAATAATAACTGCGGGACTGTGGGAGGATGTGAATCTCGAGGGTTCGATCCTCTACCAAGAACAGTGTAATAATAATAACTGCAGGACTGTGGGAGGACGTGAATCTCGAGGGTTCGATCCTCTACCAAGAACAGGATAATAATAATAACTGCACTTTATTCCTTGTACCGGTTCTTCAAAACATGTTGAATTTGCAGCTTTAACACCTACGTAAACGTGTTTAACTTTAGCACCTACGTAAACGTGTTTAACTTTAGCACCTACGTAAACGTGTTTATTTTCCTCAAAGGAGGAGACGGTTAAAGCAGGGAAACCTCATTGTGGACTTCGTATTAAGTCACTGGTTAAAGGTTTCCAAATTATGTATCGAATTTTACTATATTTCGTTTTCTGGAAGTTTAAAAACATACATTGACCGCTCGCATGTTAACGTTTCACACCATTATTACATTTTCCATAGTGCTCCATGAAAACAAAACAATTTCTGCAGCATGTGTCTGGACTCAGATTCTTCACTTGTTCAATCTCTGCAATTATAAAGGGGAAAACAATTATACCTTGACCAATTTTTTTTTAATTCGTTGGTTTTGTGGTACCTGTCAATTTCCAGAGTAATAATATGTCAACTATTCATCCACGATGCGGTTAGTAATAACAACTCTAAAAGCTCACAGGTTGCCTAGATATCTTGTATCAGAATCAAATTTTCAGCGATGATTTCTAAAATACTGACAATTAAGCACATGGTAAGAAATATAAATCACTGCAATACAAAGTCCTGAAAAATATTATTGCATATTGCACGTTGCGTACAACGTCGAATTTGAAGCGCGTGTATCCTTTACCGGACATGAACTATCGCTGAAAATTAATTAAAATTTGTCCGTTCTTGATATTGTATAGATTATAGTCGGAAATAAATATACTTTCCGACGTATTTTTCAAATGAATGAATATTTCTTCTGAAACAAGAAAAAAAGCAAGATAATTAACAGACTGACGCTCGATTTTGTATGAAATTCAAGACTTAAAAAAATGATACCAGACACGGTAAAAAGAAAATATCATAACAAACAAAAGGATATATAGTTTATTCCATATTAAAGTCTTACGTATTAAATTTACATAATTCTGGTTGACTTTTTGTTTTTCAAACATTGATGATGGTTTTGTGTCTAGTGAAAATATGCGTTCGCTAATGATTTTTTTTGTTTGTTTTTTTGTTAGGGCGGACATTTTACAAATTCGAATAGTGCTGTTTCTTTCTTAAATACTGCGTGTATAAAAAAACTTACATTTTTTTTATGATAATATTTGTGAAAGTATACAATTTCTTGGGGGAAGTGTGTGTTCTAAAAGTATCTGATAAGTATTTAGTTTTACACGTAAGAGATTAATAAATTTTCTCTGTAAAACGAAATCGGCAAAAATTGGGTAACTTCATTTAAGGTAGTTCGCAGCGTTCCTATCGGAGTTTTTAACATCTGGCTTAATTATTTACCATTACGTTTAAATATTTTTCACCAGTACGTGATAATATTCTCAATATTCTCACTATTAAGTTATACTACTCCTTACCAGTACGTGGTTATATTTCACCTGTTTGTTGGAATATTCCTCACAAGTACGTTATAATATTTCTTACCAGTACGTGGTAATATTCCTCACCAGTACGTAGTAATATTCTTGACCTGTGCGTTATAATATTCCTTACCAGTACGTAGTACAATTCTCTCAAGTACGTTATAATATTCCTCACAAGTACGTTATACTATTCCTTACCAGTACGTAGTAATCTTCTCACCAGTACGTTATAATATTCCTCACCAGTACGTGGATATATTCTTCACAAGTACATTGTACGTGGTAATGTTCTTGACCTGTACGTTGTAATATTCTTCACCAGTACGTGATAATGATTTTGACCTGTACGTTATAATATTTTGTAACATCTATGAAATGTTTGTGCCGCCGGTAACGGTTGAAGACGGTTATGATTGAAGATAAACACTTGGTGTTAAGTTCAGTCATAGTATTTCAATTTGTATATTCATTAAACGTAATTACACAACATAAACATCCGTTTAGTAAATAACAATATAAACACTATAGTAATAAAGTACAAAATTGTATAGTCATTGCTAATTAATATAGTTCTCTGAAGTTATGATTGTTCCTGTTTGAAATTAAAATTGATAGGAGTTAGCAAGAAGTCCTGCTTAAGCACCATACGTCGCGCCTAGCGGCCGAAACCACTGCACTGCTTAAGAACTACATTGTGAATGTTGAAACACGAAAACTGAAGAACGAAACTAAAGTACGCCTTCTGCGACTAACACCTAACCCGTTAACTCCTATTTCATAACTCAATAGTGTTTAATGCGTTTTGATAAAATTACCACGTTACTAGCACATGTGACCTATAGTAACCAATTAAAAAACAATACATTTTTGGCGGGTCTTTTTTAATCTTGGCAACACTGCCCTAGTATCAAGTTTTGAATTGATAATAGCCGCATAGATTAATTGTTAAGCTGGCGGCTTTCAAACAAGAACAGATAAGTTAATAAATAAAGTTGTCATCACATGTACGATAAAGCGGACAGCTTTTGCTTAACGGATTAACGTGTAGAAATGTACCTGGCTGATAAAACAAGTACATTAAAACATGATTTTACATAAATAATAATTATTTTTAAACTTAAATAAAACTATTTCCATATAAGTTCACTGTAAGATAAACTTACAGGTGTAACAATCCCTTCTTATCTGGTAAAGATAACGCTCTCGTTACCAAAGTGTGAATGTAATACAACATGAAAGAAACTTTTATTTGCAATTCAATAGGCCATAGGTCCGTGTGAACATATACAAAACAGGAATAAATTTACAAACATGACGTAACACATACTGTTTCTAATATTACAAAAATGTGTAAAGAAAAAAAGAGAGAAAATATCACGTATACAAAACGCAATCTGCATACATATATACATACCTAAAACATATATACCAGATTCATGTTAATCAATTGGTTTTACATTTAATCTAATCCATACATCATAAAGTTTAGGAAAATCAAACACAGAAAATAGAGAAATGTTTTCTTGTTACGGAGAAAGTACATGTATGATGTTAATACACAAGTAAGTATACTTTATTAATTATTAGAATAAAAAAATATTTTTTAAGTCACAATCAACATGTTTACAAGCAAATTTTTTTGGTAGTCAAATCATTGAAAAATATCTATTTATTTCATGCGATTTAAAATGAACATGCTTAACATTTTATTTATGCATATAATATAGTTACACATGTCATAACACAAGTACTTACTTACACATACCATATGCATATACATGTACACATTTATACGTATATATATTTTACATATATATCAAATACAGTTGAAGCCAGAGACACGGTAAAACAAATACAAAAGTGTTATGTATTTTCAATGATTTCCTCTTTTCAAAAGATTTAAAAATATACATGCTTAAATTTCTAACTAGGTAATATAAGTTTATCAATATGTTCTAATTTATGACTAATAGAAATATCGGAAATATTTATGAGATGTTTATTCAGTTTAAAAATTACTTTTTGAGCTTTTTCAGCTAGAGTCATTTGAGCTCCACTGAAAGATCCAAGATAGGATAAAGACTATACAATTTCTACTTGCTCTTCATTGTAAACAAAACGTAAATTTCTAGGTAGCAACCCCGCTTTTCTTAATATTATAACTTTTGTTTTGTTAACATTGACTTTTAACCCCCATTTATTACAATAATCTGAAAGAATATCAAATCCTTTTTGCAGACGTTCAGGGGTTTCAGAAAATAAAACAATATCATCAGCATAAAGAAGTAGAAAAAGTTGAACATATATGTATCAATACCATCAAAATTATTAAGAATAAAATGCTCCTCAATGCCATTTAAAAAATAGAAAAGGCGATAAGCATTCTCCTTGACGAACCCCTAGCAAACATGAGAACTCGTTACTTTACGTATTATTATATTTGACACGTGATTTAATACCATCCTACATACTCCTAACAACAGTTAACATTTTACCACTTATACCAATTTGTATTAATTTAGTCCATAATCGGTTCCTTTCTACATAATCAAAAGCTTTTCTAAAAGCTATAAAACTACAATACAATTGCTTACCTGTATTAATCATATGCGAAATTTGACCATGGAGAACAAAAATATTATCAGTTGTACCCATACCCTTTCGAAAGCCTGCCTGTGCTTCAATATATAGGTGATCATTTTCAGCCCAGTTATTTAGCCTATTTATAAGAATTCTAGTAAATATTTTCCCATTGTGCTCAATAATGTTATGCCCCTGTAGTTATCTGTGCTATTAACACTTCCTTTTTTATGTAAAGGAATAATAAAGCCTTCTGCCCATGGCTCTGGGAAGTTACCTGTATTTAAAATAGTATTGAATAATGTAAATAAGTATGGTAATAATATATTCATGCCATGTATAAAATATCCATTTAAAAAATAATCATTACCTGCACTCTTTCCATTTTTTAGTTGTTTAATTGCATTTATAATCTCATTATTACTAATAGATTCGTCTAGTTCATCGAACATGACCTGAAACTCACCGTTCACAAAACGTTCATTGAAATACAAAACATCCTCATCCGGATTAAAAAGGTGATCTTCTAGATTATTTATACATTTAAAATATTGTTCAAAGTCAGACAATGATATATTTGAAGATTTTACATGTGAAGTTTGTTTCAACATATTCCAATACAGTTTAGCATTTTTATATCTATATAATTCCGAATTCTTAGTTTGGTCATCTGTATAATTCTTTTTACAAGTTTTTAACTCAGGTTTGTATTCAGATCGTGACTTTGCAAGTAAAATTCTATTTTCCCCAGATTTACATGATCAGAAAGAATTAAATTATTTACGAAAAATATTTCTCTTTTCTTCAAACTTATCATCAAACCATGTATTTTTAATAATATTTTTGGTTATTTTTTAATATTTTCTTTCTGAACAATTGATTGGTGATATCATTCATGAACTCGAAAACGTTTTAACTATACTCAATGACCTTACTATTAATACATGATTCTGTATTTTCTGTCAAAATATCCATTTTTTTTGTAAAATTTACATTATTTAAAGCGTTAACATACTCATCTTTAAGCTAACTATTAGCTGTATCTGCTATCAAAAGATATATAGTAATTTTCGCCAGCATTCTTTGTATTTGTATATTTATTTTCAACATTTTTATTAAACTCAAAATTACATTCAATTACACAGTGGTCTGATAAAGAATTAGGATCATGTACTGTAAACATTTTACAATATGAATAAAGGGATTCTGATACTACAACATAGTCAATAACACTGTGACCTACAAACGTATATTTACCAGCACCAGCGTCATTTCTAATACGCCCATTCAAAATTCGCAAACCAGACTGCTTGCACAAATCCAAAAAGACAATGCCATTGCTATTTTTATGACCTTTATCTTGAGAAATTCTAGGCGTAAATGAATCTGCGGTATAATCACCGGGTAAGAAATCAAAACAATAATAGGAATCAAAAGATAAAAAAATCTGGCCTCTCTGAAGTACGACTATTAAAGTCACCGGCCAACAATATATTACAGCAACTGTTTGTTTCATTGTATATTAAACTTAATTAATCTATCAAAACATTTCGGTCAATATAATTAAATCTACTACTGCCTTCAGGCATAACATGACACAGACCGACAAACAAATCACTTTCCA
Source organism: Panopea generosa (assembly GCA_029582155.1). Lineage (NCBI taxonomy): Eukaryota > Metazoa > Mollusca > Bivalvia > Adapedonta > Hiatellidae > Panopea > Panopea generosa. The sequence goes on from CM055897.1 coordinate 56,537,205, forward strand.
AAGAAAACAATCCGCCATCAAGTTTCATGACAAAGTGTTGCATTTGCTGTCTAACTTAACCCTAGTAGAAGAACTGTTACAAGGAGTCTAAATGAGGCAAAATGCGTTTAAGATATGTGTATTGTTATCAGTTATACAGAACAAATTTCAAGCAATGGTTGTTTAATAAGAAAGGGCCCTTTTCTTACTTTCTTACTCACCTAAGACTATAATCAATTAGATTATTAGAAATATTTAAGCAAAATTATTATGTATAAATGAATAAAAATAAGGTAAAAAATAATCGTCGTGTATGTACTTATACATCACGCGTAATTCGGCACATTGACTTAGGAAAGTTTTATACTACAGTTTAAAGCATGGTGAAAATTAAACAATTTGAAAATATTTAAATTGAAATAGTGTTACCAGCACTTTCAATAAAACCGTGTAACATAAACACGCCGGCTCGAAAATGTACTATAGTGACACGTTAAGTATAAATATGGTGTTCTATCGACACATTAAGTATACATCTATGTGCAAGGTCACTAAATGAAACCGTGAAACATCGACACGTCAGTTTGAATGAGTGCTGCATCGGCACGTCAAGTATGAAACGCAACTGCAACGGCACGTTAAGTATGGCCTATGAAATGGTGCTGCATCGGCACATTAAGAAGGGCCTATGAAATTGTGCTGCATCGGCACATTAAGTGTTAAATGGTGCTGCATCGGTACATTAAGAATATAATGGTGCTACATCGGCACGCTAAGTATGAATCTATTCGCTATGGCATTGAATAAAATCGTGTAGTATCGACACGTTAGTTTGAATACATTCTGTATCGGCACGTTAAGTATAAATTCGTACACATCGGTACTTAAATGAGAACTTTTACGCATCTGTACGTTCTTAATTTGTTCAGCATTTGCACTATGAAAACTGTTTCTCCGGAAAAAAATTAAAATGTGCACAGGTATACACTTATTAGACATTCCAAAGTAAACGCGGTTTGTTTATATATATTCGTCGCCTTTACAGTATAGTACAGCATTATCATTTGAAAATCTCACCTTAACTTTGAAAGCGTTTCGTATCGCATTTCCTACCTCAATTGTAGTTAGTAGTAGTAATATTCATAGTAGAAGTATAAATGAATGAAATAAGGATCGCTTATTGGACCTTAAAATAAATATCACAGAAAGCGCACAGGTTCCTGTGGAAATTATACTTTGGAATCGCACTTTGGAATGTTCCGTCCTATAACACTAAAACGGGACTGCAACGGTCCCATACATTGAGAATGTAGTTCACGAAATGGCAATTACACATTACACAACAAAAGGGACAGATCAATTCAAATAATAAATGTTGTATCATAAATAATTGACGAATACGATCAGTTAGCGATTACAATATAAATGGGAAATCCTTTAAATGGCTGCTTTTTTCTACAATTTGAATAGAGAATGTTATAAGTAACAAATACATATAAATACATATAAAATTATGACTTGACTGACATCACAGTCCAACCAATATAAAGTCTGAAATCACATATCGGCGTATCCGAGAATAAATGTTAACAGTGATCAAATCACATCTTTTAGAAAAGGAATGGAATCACGTCTCATTGATTGAATAAAATTACTGTCAATACTTCAGTGTCTCCAAGAATAAATAATGGAATGAAAACACGTATGAATGTTTGAATATCTTGTCTGCATCTCGGTGTATCCAAGAATAACTGTTACGGAGATCCGCAAACACATCTAGCATCTGGGTGTTTAGATAAAGTATAACATCTCGGCATATCTAAATATGAACGCCTATAGGCACCGAAACACATCTGAATATATGTTAATTGCATCTCTTGAATCTGTGAATGTTTATCCATATTGTATACATGATCTTGAATAACGGGGGAACATCTGACGTCGTGTTGTTATCCGCATGGTTTGACGAAGCAGTTATTGATGTTGAAAATAAAGGAGATTGTGGGGTCCGCATCTTGGCCTGTAATATACTCGCTGTGAGATGAAACACCGTTGAGGATCTTACCCGGATTCGCCACCAATTGTAACATCTATGAAATGTTTGTGCCTCCGGTAATGGCATGGATGTCACTTAACACTATCATTGAAAAAAGAAATAAAGATCAGTATAGATCTCATGTACCATTGTCTGACACCATTGTTCCAAACATTCTGAATACACTCGTACACCGTGTCTCACGTTCCTATGACAACAGAAAATCGTCATTTCTGTAACAAAACAAAAATATGATTTATAACACATACATATATTACAATTATCAATTATAAAAATGGGTGGGTGGGTGGGTGGGTACTTGTTACAAAGTGATGTGTACTCTGCCTTGTCGGACTGTCGAATGACGCTAGACAGTTTCAAATCAGTTGAAACGCACGAGAAATATTTTTCCCGCCTAACTGCTCGACTGAGCATCTTAGTTCAATCAATAACCGTGACCTCTATATTACAACTTCCAACCCGAAGATAAATATATTTATGTTTTACTTTCATTTCATTTCATCCAAACATAAAGCATTTATCATTTTATTTCAAGTTTGTTAATTAAATAACAAATACATTATAGGAGTAGTACTGACAAGGCAAAGTTTTATACTATCGACAGAAAAATAACGGGTTACTTATATAACCAGTAGGCTATAACATATGAAGATGTAAGATTATATTCCCAAGTTTAGGGAACACTTGCTTTTACTTCGTTTGATTCCCTTACATATCTATCTTAAGCACTATCCGACTTCCACCTACCGTGTTTTAAATAACCGGTCAGGTATACCTGCATAAGCTGCACTTGTGGCGCCCCCCTGATCTAAATGAATGTCAGTCATACAATTTTTTATCGTAACCTAACAACGATAAGATTTGTAAAAGAATTTCTCTGGATCTTGAATATGAAATGTGTAACCCTTTCATTAAAACATGTTTTCCTAGCTTCTTAGAAAAATTTACATTTCTAAAGAGATATTCATTTGAGGCGTGACAGAAGTCCCCAAACTCAAGATATTTATCTAAATACATAATAGGACAAGAGTTCTTCTAGCAATGACTACTTTACTTCCTTTTTTCCTTTGATCTGTTTTGCTATGTTAAGTAAAATTTGAATATGGTCATGACTATAACTAATGTCACTTTTTCTGTGATTAACAAACTCATCAAACCGCAGAAATCCTGCAAAACTGATTAAACACATAGTAATGAACCTTAAATTGACCAGATAAGAAAAAGACCCAAATTTGTCCACTAATTTTGTAATATCTTCGACAGAAAAATGTTGTTTTTTTTGTTGTGAAGGTTTGCCTGTTGTATGTAAAATGCCCTCCTTAACTGATTTTATAAAAGTTGAATTACAAGGATCTTGAAACCCAGCTATCTTATGAGCCCATGAAATACTATATATAATAGCGTTAATTTTTTAACAGGATGGTTCCGAATCTTTCACAAATGTTAAATACAAAGCAACGTGAAATTCAGACGCAGGAAGTGGACAAAATTTATACTTATTACACCAATTACAAAATAATTTGAAATAACAATCGTAAGTTTTATATGTGTTCTCAGACTTTGAATGTTTAACTAAATCTTTGAGTTTCTGTACATCTGTAAATCTAGGTGTAAATTCTCGGAATATATTTGTTGCCAGCGTCCTGCTTTAAATGTATCTGTCAGACGTAAAGAATAGAAAGGAAAAGATAAAGTTTTGTCAAACAAAAATTGAATACTGCCGGTAAACACAGTTCTTGATAGATATTAAAGAGCATTGAAAGCGCTTAATAACCTATATAAATACATTGTAACAGAATATATACAAATATAATTGCACTCATTTTAACTATTTTTCTCTACCAAACTTGATTTCTTTCACCTTAAAGTGTGTGAATAATTATTATTAACATGGCTAGAATTACATCGTTTACTATGATCTTACATAAGCAAATTCAACTTGAACAATACTGCACTGCTGTGCATAAATATAAACGTATTTAACTGTCCCACTGTGATTGAAGTGCACCACTGTGCATAAATATAAACGTATTTAACTGTCCCACTGGGACTGAAGTGCACCACTGTGCATAAATATAAACGTATTTAACTGTCCCACTGGGACTGAAGTGCACCACTGTGCATCAATATAAATGTATTTAACTGTCCCACTGGAACTAAACTGCACGACTGTGCATCAATAAATACTGATTTAACTTTCCCACTAGGACTAAACTGCACCACTGTGCATAACTATAAACTGATTTAACTGTCCCACTAGGACTAAAGTGCACCACTGTGCAAAAATGTAAACTGATTTAACTGTCCCACTAGGACTAAAGTGCACCACTGTGCAAAAATGTAAACTGATTTAACTGTCCCACTAGGACTAAAGTGCACCACTGTGCAAAAATGTAAACTGATTTAACTGTCCCACTAGGACTAAAGTGCACCACTGTGCATCAATATAAACGTATTTAACTGTCAACTGGGACTAAACTGCACCACTGTGCATAAATATAAACGTATTTAACTGTCAACTGGGACTAAACTGCACCACTGTGCATAAATATAAATGTATTTAACTGTCCCACTGGAACTAAACTGCACGACTGTGCATCAATAAATACTGATTTAACTTTCCCACTAGGACTAAACTGCACCACTGTGCATAACTATAAACTGATTTAACTGTCCCACTAGGACTAAAGTGCACCACTGTGCAAAAATGTAAACTGATTTAACTGTCCCACTAGGACTAAAGTGCACCACTGTGCAAAAATGTAAACTGATTTAACTGTCCCACTAGGACTAAAGTGCACCACTGTGCATCAATATAAACGTATTTAACTGTCCCACTAGGACTAAACTGCACTGCTGTGCATCAATATAAACTGATTTAACTGTCCCACTGGGACTTAACTGCACCACTGTGCATCAATAAATACTGATTTAACTTTCCCACTAGGACTAAACTGCACCACTGTGCATCAATATAAACGTATTTAACTGTCCAACTAGGACTTAAGTGCACCACTGTGCATAAATATAAACGTATTTTACTGTCCAATTGTGACTAAACTGCACCACTGTGCATAAATATAAACTGATTTAACTGTCCCACTAGGACTAAAGTGCACCACTATGCATAAATATAAACTGATTTAACTGTCCCACTGTGACTAAAGTGCACCACTGTGCATAAATATAAACTGATTTAACTGTCCCACTAGGACTAAAGTGCACCACTGTGCAAAAATGTAAACTGATTTAACTGTCCCACTAGGACTAAAGTGCACCACTGTGCATCAATATAAACGTATTTAACTGTCAACTGGGACTAAACTGCACCACTGTGCATAAATATAAACGTATTTAACTGTCCCACTAGGACTAAACTGCACTGCTGTGCATCAATATAAACTGATTTAACTGTCCCACTGGGACTTAACTGCACCACTGTGCATCAATAAATACTGATTTAACTTTCCCACTAGGACTAAACTGCACCACTGTGCATCAATATAAACGTATTTAACTGTCCAACTAGGACTTAAGTGCACCACTGTGCATAAATATAAACGTATTTTACTGTCCAATTGTGACTAAACTGCACCACTGTGCATAAATATAAACTGATTTAACTGTCCCACTAGGACTAAAGTGCACCACTATGCATAAATATAAACTGATTTAACTGTCCCACTGTGACTAAAGTGCACCACTGTGCATAAATATAAACTGATTTAACTGTCCCACTAGGACTTAAGTGCACCACTGTGCATAAATATAAACTTATTTTACTGTCCCATTGTGACTAAACTGCACCACTGTGCATAAATATAAACTGATTTAACTGTCCCACTAGGACAAAAGTGCACCACTGTGCATCAATATAAACTGATTTAACTGTCCCACTGTGACTAAAGTGCACCACTGTGCATAAATATAAACTGATTTAACTGTCCCACTAGGACTAAACTGCACCACTGTGCATGAATAAAAACGTATTTAACTGTCCCACTAGGACTTAACTGCACCACTGTGCATGAATATAAACTGCACCACTCTGCATAAATATAAACTGCATCACTGTGCATAAGTATAAACGTATTTAATTGTCCCACTAGGACTAAACTGCACCATTGTGCATAAATATAAACTTCACCACTGTGCATGAATATAAACTGCACCACTGTTCATAACTATAAACTGATTTAACTGTCCCACGGGGACTGAAGTACACCACTGTGCATAAATATAAACGTATTATACTGTTCCACTAGGACTAAACTGCACCACTGTGCATAAATATAAACGTGTTTAACTGTCCCACTGTGACTAAACTGCACCACTGTGCATAGATAAATACTAATATAACTGTCCCACTGGGACTAAACTACACCACTGTGCATAGATAAATACTAATTTAACGTTCCCACTAGGACTTAACTGCACCACTGTGAATAACTTTAAACTGCACCACTGTGCATAAATATATTTAGATTAAACTGTTCCACTGGGACTAAACTGCACCACTGTGCACAACTATAAACTGCACCATAAACTGATATAACTCTCCCGCTGAGACTAAACTGCACCACTGTGCATAAATATATATAGATTAAACTGTCCCACTGGGACTAAACGACACAACTGTACATAAATATAAACATATTTAACTGTTCCACTGGGACTAAACTGCACCACTGTGCTAAATATAAACGTATTTAACTGTCCCACTGGGACTAAACTGCAACACTGTGCATTAACCAAATGCTAGAATATGACTGCAAGTATCTTACTAGAAAATCTTTAAAACTAAAGATGGAAGTACCAAACATTGATTTTTTAAAAATGTCTTGTCCCTTATTAAATTCTTAAATATCACGTACGTAATCCTGTTTTTCATAACTTGGATTGAATATAGTAGGCAAAAATGCAGAACTGGGCCATTTGGGTTAAATCAGGGTAGCATGTGTTTTACATGAATGAAGATGTTGAACAGTTTTATTGACAAAATATATTGGTTGAACGAGCCAATTATTAGTAGTTTCCCAATTTTGCGTGAAACAGTCTACAGCTTCCGTATGAAAATCATAAAATTTTGAATTGTATCTAAAAGCCTTGAGATTTTCTGAACTAGCAAACCTATCAATTTCATAAGGTCCCCATAGTGAATTCATTAATTGAAGAAATCTGGTGTTACCTCCCATTCATCAGTATCATGAATTTTGCTTACAATATCTGCTATCTGATTTTCATTTCTCGGTACCCATTGAATTTCTAGATAGAAATGATGATGCAGACACAATTTGAATATTTCTAAAGACTCCGTATATAGGTCAGGTTTTGTACTGCCAACTTTTATAATGTGTACACAGTTTTGAGAATCAGAAAACCATTTCACAGATCTATTACTTAGAACGTTCACATATGCTCTAAGAGCTAAATGTACAGCTCTAATTTCTTTGAAAGTAGAACTTTTCAATATATCTTCTGCGGGCAATGAATTTCTGAAAACGTTAATACTTGAATTTTCTATATAAGCTGAACAAGCAACATTAGACAATAGTTTGAGTAGGTGTGTATTTTTTGAGAAACCTACAATTTATGCTTTTAATATTTTCTTGCCAGAATTTTAACTTAGATATACACAAATCATCTACCAAAAGCTTATATCTGGAATCCCAAGAAAAGCGTCTTTCGATTTCCATATACAGAAACCTTGTTAAAAAACGTACCAAGTTTCTAATAACTCATGGACACAATTTTTACCTGTGCAAACAGCCAATTGTCTAGCTGACACGAAAGGAAGATTGTCAAATACATTGTATAATGACTGTTTCAGACTGTCTACCCTTCTCTTAGTAATAGAGATACAAAAACTTTCAGAAATCCAAATGATACCTATTCATTCTAAATTTTTTACTGGAGACCAAATAGATTTTTCAACATTAATAACAAAACCTGCAGATTCTAAACTATTTCTAATGAATTTAGCATCTAAAAGCGTAGTAACTACTTTCATAATTTGAATTTCGTCTAGAAACATAACAATTTTTATGCCGTTAAAACGCCAGTACTTAACCATCTCTTTCAACACTTTGGTAAAAATAAAAGGAGCAGAACTCAAACCAAAAGGGACTACAGTAAAACAGAAGTATTTCCCCTTTACGGAGAACCCCAGGAATGTTTGATGCGGTGGGAAAATGTCTATATGGTAATATCCTTTAGATAGGTCAAACTTGAAACTTTATACTGTTTTAAGTATATATACTTTAAGAGTTACTATAGCTGGCAATATACGAAGTAAGTTATCCAAGGACAAAACAATAACTGCACAGTTTGGTGTAATTTAATACAATAGAATTACAGCCAGTCTTCATCGTCACAGAGAAGACTGAAAACATTAAGATCCATCTGATTAATTGCAATTTGTTTTGTTCCTACAATATCGAAGGGCTTATCCTTAACGGTGAAGCTGCAAGATACATAAAACACTGTACATGGCACACTGTACATGCCCTCCCTCAACACACACATACACACCGGCGTAGCAACACGAAGGCACTGCTGGCCAAGGCCTGCACTTTTCCCAGAAAAATAAAATGTTTTTACATTGAAAAATACACACAAAGTACCTGATAATGCACCATTGGTCATTTACATTTTAAACAAAATATAGAAGAGTACCTCAGAGCCCCCATCAAAATGTCTAAACCTGCAGGTTTACTTCGACCAAGCTAGGCCACTGCCATACACACACCACCTACCCAAATCTGCAGGAGTGGTGGGGGACACTCTCCTCTACGTCTTGGCTCGTAGTACTGGAAATGAAACTCGATTAAGATTCACTTTTTAATACATCTTATAATTTAGTCTTTAAGTTTCTTGTGTGTCTGCGTGTGTGTTTCCTTAATAAAAACGTTTTAAATAAAAAAAAAACTATTAGAGTAAATACTAATCATACCCCTCCCTCGTAAAACTCACTAGAATGCATGATTTGATCCTTTGCGTCTTGACTCGCAGTGTACTAGGTTTGATATTCGTTGTAGATTCGCTTTTAAATACATCTAAGTGTGTGTGTGTGTGTGTGTGTGTGTGTGTGTGCGTGCGTGCACTACTCCCAGGATGCCTCTCTGCAACAAATGAAGTGCTCTTTCACAAATTAAAGTATCGTTTACCTACAAATACGTATAAGTTACTCAAAAAGGCAAACCGTTCCTTTTAAAACGAAATTTTATTAATTGAATTAAAAACAGTATCTTGCATTTTGTGTGTTACAAATGGATAATAGATGGATGTTCTGTATTTAATGTCGATCGAAAAGCTTACCATGGCTTATGTTTAATTGTTGCAACATGTGACATCAGTCATGTAATGTTTTGCTTATATTTAACAAACCGTTAAAAAATGACCCCATGTCTGATCAAAATTTAACACTGATCAGTTTTCAACGACTGTTTTGATCAGAATTTAATGTTGAAATGTGACCCGGGTCAATTTTCAACATTAAAAATTGACCCTTGGGTTCATTTTTCAACGGGGTCAATATTTAATATTACACCGGCATACAAAGAAGCCCGCATTAAATCAGAAAAAGAGTGTGAAGAAGCATACTGTTTAGTGTGAGAAGTTTTAAGTTTTTTGACGGCTCTGGATTCTGCGCTTTTCAACTTTTTCTCGTCTTCACTATCGCTTCCAAGAGTGGGCCTCGTACTCTCTAACCGTGGCCCAGCCACCGGAGGATTTATCTGCTACCTTAATGATCTTATTCCTGTAATTAATTTTCTTAACTAGATCCAAAGCCGTCTGTCTGACAAAATCTGTGTCTGCAGCACGTGATACAATATTCTCTAATCCTAATTTTATCTCCGAGTTAAAGACAAACTGATGCGTATGTGAAATGTTCTTAAATTGTCACTCTCTTTAGACGTTGTTGTAATAAGACTTATTTGCTATTTCGTTTTTTCAAATCTCTAATTTGCGAGTCTAAAAATGTTCGGAAAAGATCAAAAGCTTCAAAAACTTCTCCCCCTGAGGGCTTACCTTGCGTCGAAGCCGACGAAGCACTTCTAGAATTTCCTGTATGTTCTGTGTTTGGATTCCCAGCATGTGTTCGTTGAATAAACTTCTCGATTCGTAATCTTCTGAATTTTCAAATAAATCTGAACGACGAGGTTGTGAATTGTCTTCGGTCTTCGTTATACTTGTTACAAAGTGATGTGTACTCTTCGAATGACGCTAGATAGTTTCAAGTCAGTTGAAACGCACGAGAATTTTTTTCCCGCCTATCTGCTCGACTGAGCATCTTAGTTCAAATAATAACCATGACCTCTTTATAACAACTTCCAACCCGAAGATAAATATATATACATGGTGTTGAGCTTCATAATTATGCAAGTTTACGGACTGCCAAGTCCGTAAACTTGTATTTGGACCGAAACACCACGTTTTATTTGTTATATTATACCGCATACAATGAACCAGAGGTACAGAACCCATGGCATGCGATTTCGATATTTTGACTGAAATACGACATTATATTGGCAACATTACACATTATTACAATTTAAGTTAAAACACTGATAAACAGTTATAAACCGCTTCATTTTTTTGGTCGTCTGACAGTGTGAAGGTCGCCATATAGGTGTGTCGTAAAATAAGCACATCCGTGAAATTAGCACTTTTATATTGGACCGGGGCCGGTCCAATATTAAGAGGTTATTAACTGGGATTGGTCTGCCTCTTGGTGATATTGGCCCATCAAAGCAATCTTTAGCCCGAGGGCCTCATCGGTATGGGCCAATATCACCAAGAGTCACACCAAACCCAGTTCATAACCTCGTATTACATGTGTTCCTATATAATATATTATAAAACAAATAATCAAATTTATTTATTTATTTATTTATTTATTTATTTATTTATTTATTTATTTATTTATTTATTTATATACTCATTTATTCAGTTATTCATTTATTAATCGATCTATCTATTATTTTTTTAATTTATTTTTTTTATTTTGTTAATATATCTAGAGTAGCTATAAGTTAGTATTGCAGTTTATAAACCCCACTGCGTACCCCTTACAGATAGCGTACAGTTACTTCCCTTTGAGTTATCGCTCTTCTGTTTATGCGCGTCATGACGACGCGGTCGCGATGTCCATTAGTTTACAAGGCGGGATTCATTCAAATATTAAAACTAAATATACTTGCACCAAGGTGTGAATTGCGAGAGAGAAAAAACAGGTTAAATGCATATTTAGTTCTTCCAGCGGTATTTGGTGTAACTTCTCCGAGCCAGTTACAAAAAAACTTTTTCACGTCGTGTTTTGTTTTGCATTTTTTTTTTATTCTTCATTTCTTCAAAGACTTATGAATATAGACTCTATATAATTCTCTAGATGTCTTTTACAAATTGCACAGTTCCAGCGGGCACTTCGTTTGCACAATCATTATTTCTATTCTGTGCTATCGGTTGTGTAAGACAGAGAGGCGATGACTCCTGCAATTTTAACTGTAGCTAACGGTTGTCGTCGTTGGAAGCGCATGTAAGTGCGCGAATAGACGGGTTTGTCATATATTCCATTCATAATTCGCTAAGATTTATACTAAAACACTATAGCACAGACTGAAATTAATATGGATTTTTGGCCCTCACATATGGATTATGGATTTTTGGCCCTCGCATATGGATTTTTGGCCCTGTCGTGCCACGTGACATTTAATATGCCCGGTGGCTAAAACTATATCATAAAAAACAAGCTTATTTTGTTACTATACATAGTAACACATGTAATAAACAATTATATTGACCGGATGACGTCACATTGAACAAAGAAGGAAATAGGCAAATGAGGTATAATATTCAAAAAAAAATCAGAATTTTTCTCTAGGAAATATATTATTCCATTCAATAGAATAAAAAATGCTTCATTGTAAACTGTTATCTTTCTGCTACGTGTAATAAAGACATTTGATAATGTGAGACCATTTTACAATATAGTAGCACGGTTTAAAAGCAGGCACATCGGTAGACCAAGCGCACACAGAGGATATACATAATGACGTCGGAAACGTCAATAACTTGGGTTTGTTTGTGGTTTTTTTTAATATTTTCACGCATTTACGATGCTGTTTTACCCACTTATCGAAAATGTCTCTATACCAATCCTGGTCATACTGTGCGATAATATTTGAAGTGGCAGAACATAGTTCTGACAGTGATGAGAACCGGCGGCCCTTCAATTGCGACTTAATTACTGGGAACAGGGCAAAATCGAATGGCGCCAGGTCTTCTGGTGAATACGGTAGGTGGTCAACTCAGCTGAAACCAAGCAATCGATTTCCAACTGTGTTGATGCAGCCGTATGTGGCGGTGCGTTGTCCTGGTGTAACAGGAAATGCTCGAGTGGTATCCCTGGTCGCTTTTTCCTTAATGCTAGGAATTCATAACCGTCTTTTTTATCGCTTAAGAATTTCTATAGAAACCTTCACCATGTCGCTCCTTTTCGTTATCCTTCAAAATCCTGGGCACCCACCGTGCGTGTACCTTGGACATCTTTAAAATTAAATGTTCCGTTAGGATTGAATAAATTGTTCCCACACTAACACCGATCCTAATGGATAATGCCTTAACTGTCAATCGTCGATCGTTATCAAGTGCGTCTCGAACAGACGTCACGACGTCACTGCTAATATTCGACTTTCGTCTTCTTCCCTTATCATCTTCCAATGAATCTCGGCCGTCGGCAAACTTTTTATGCCACCTAGATACTAGTTCACGTTTTACAAAACTGTTGCGTGGTACTTTCTACATCTTATATGTTTTCGTTGGCGTCTTTCCTATATCCACGCAAGTCTTTATGTTTGCCCTAATTTCCAACTTTTCCGATGACGCCATATTTCCATGCAAATATCTCTATCACAGTCTTCGAAAACGCAGTTTACGTTTGTATTTGAAATGCAAATGACGTCAAATTTACTATTTATGTTACTATGACGTTACGTTACAATTTAGCAGACTATTAAAGCTTTTGGACAACCATAATTGCAATTGTCACGGCGTTTTAATTAAGGATTAAAATCCGAATTTTGAGTTTTCATCATTCGGGCTTCACGAACATTAAACTTGCCTAATGTTTTTCATCACCCGATGGAAACTCAAAATTCGGCTTTTAATCCTTATATTTACATTTTATATTCTCCAACTATTTTAGATAAAACTATTACGTTATTTATGCCATTTTGATATTTGAAAAGCAAATTATACGCATTAAACCGCAAAGCCAATGTCATGAATGTAACGGCGACGTTGTCAACACTTTGAACAAGTGCACGCATTTGTAGGGCAACGTACGGCAAATGTCACGTGAAACTAACGGCACGTCTCACCAGCAAAACAAAATCGTGCAACCAATGAAATGCAAACTGGTCCTTTTTAGCTCCGCCCAGCTGCAAGTGTTTTTCATCGGGAAATGAAATGCAGTAAATCTATAAAGTTCATTTAGGCCGATAGCAGTGGGAATGTAAATATTACGTTTTAAGGAGTGTAAAACGACGGGCGCCGCATATGCGTTACTATGGTAAATGGAACGTTCGTTGCTTTTGGACGTATCATCCTAGTTGCACATAAATCTATTCAGAAAGTTTCAAAATGGAGAGCGGTTTACATTTATGAAATTGTTATTATCCTAAGGAAAATAATAATATCATTAGAGAAAAGGACCGATTTATTTTTGAACGTCCCTCGTACGTTAAATTTCTCCTCACCAGTACGTGGTAATATTCTTCACCATTACGTTATAGTATTCCTCATCAATACCTGGTAATATTCCTCACTACGTTATAATATTCCCCACCAATACGGGGTAATGTTCTTGACCTGTACGTTATAATATTTCTCTTAATGTTCTTAAAATTTCACGTGAATTTTGCGTGACTTATAAATACACAATACATTTCGAACGTCCCGCTAATATCATTTTTTTCAGTTAAATTTTGCCTTTTATTATATATAATGTCTATTTCGCAGAGAACGCAAAACTTCTTTTTTAAAAAAATATGTTTTCACTTAGTCTGTCATAACCGTGTGTCTAACATACTTATCGAGGTAGTTCGGGTAATGAAACATAATAATCATGTTTCTTATTTAAAATATAGCAGCATTTATTTTATTTTGACAGTTCTACTTTTAGTTTGAAATTTGAAATGTTCATGTTCTGTATCATTTTTATCACTGTGACTAACTGGAGAACTTTTTTAAACACACACTAATTACAAGCATAATGAAATTATGTTTTTAAAACAGATGTTTGATGTTCTCTACAAAATAGAAAAAGGACAGTAGAAAGTACGTATATGATTAATATACAGGGTAAAATGTATAACACAAACACAATAACCTCAGCAGAAAGTCAGATCTGCTTCTTCTGAACAACTTCTTGTGTGTATATATATATAAATTATGAATGTTCTTTGAAATATAAAATTCAAGAACATGTTTGCGTATTTTCGCTACGGAAACACAAATGCTTTAACTCTTATCTGTTAAAGTAGAAATTATCTACCGTTCCTATTATTGGAAATATGTGAAATATTTACTAAATAATAAAAAAACAGCACTGACATTATTCATAACTCGATCAATCTCGAATTCTTTTTAGGAATACAAGTCTATTTTTAAACATTTGGGAGAAACCGCAAGTCACATGATCGACATTAACATATCTCTATTTTTAGAACGAGTATTGATTGTTTATTGACATAAGCAAGGAGTATAGTTCCTTGGCATAAGGGACATATCTAGAAAAGTTTCGTTACCGTACACATTTTTGAAATGATAGAAACAAGCGAAATCAAACTCCCGAATCAAGTACTTATTATCTGAAGTCCTTGCCGAAATATACGACTCTTTCAATGTGCATGTTGGCGATATAGTTCGTGACCTGGAATTTGATTTACAAGATGGCGTAATCTTTTGGTTCAGCGCGTCTGTATTCATGCGCTTTCATTCCTTTGTGCTGATTAATGCTACAGAATATAAACTTGGAATTTATACGATACGTAATTGTTTATAGGTATAAATCGTCGCTGTATGTTATAATATTAATATTTTCGTTGAAATAGGCGAATCTACTGTTTATAGTGAGTTCGAGAGCTTATCAGGTGGAACTATTTGATAAGTGGTTGTTAGGTCTGCATTAACACGAAACACGGTTGTAGATTTGCGGTATTGAAAATAAAATCATGTTAGCTCTGAGAGCGGCTGCTAAAGCACCGCCCCCAAAAACCATAGGCATTCAACATGCACTGGATCTTGTATATTATAACTACCAGTATCGACCATTTCATGAAAACAATTTCTCCAAAACTGAGCGAATTCTGCCTTCAAACTGTCCCAGAATCTTTATGTATGGCATTGCTATTCACAGAGCAATAGATGGATTTTCAAGAAAAATCATATGAATTAAAGCGGGTTTTCTAACAATGACTCCCGATTTTTTGCGGGCAATTATCTAGAATTAATAAAAAGATGCATTCGTGCAGATGGAGGTACCGAAAACGTCATTGTTAAGGACTTGCATACAGCACTACGTTTTTTCCATAATGATCGCATTTCTGGACCCAGAAGCTTTATTACATGAAGGTCTTAAGCAAATCAGCGTATATAAAGATCTCTGATATTCGCGTAATCCAGGAAACAGTCAGACATGTTCTAAGAAGGTATTTCACTTATATCAAGACACCGACTGAGTCGCAGCCAATATTTCAATAAAGGACCTAATTATCTATTGCACATTGACAGATATGACAAACTTAATCTATATCATTTATGGTCTCCCAACTTGACCTAACCTGTAGGGGTAAGTAATCAGTTGCATGCATATAACTAGCGTGTACTGCAGGTGGGAAATCCAACACACATTTTACGTAATTTCACCACTGAGTTCCTTTAGTTTCATTATTTTTCTACTAATAAAGAGCTAATAAGCAAATTTATGTAGTAGATCTAATTGAAACATTTTAGTAATACATAACACGCCTTTGTGTGAAGTGATAATTCTAAAACCGTTCTTCTATAGGTTAAACCTTGAATATATTTCTTCTAAAATGATAATAAAATAACTAAAATAACTTAGTTACAGAATGTTTTATTATTAAACGGACAATAACTTACAGTAACAACGTCCATCGACACCATTTTAGTTCTGGCTTCCAGCTCTGGCATGTAAAGGTTAAATGAACATTTTTGTTATGCCGCACATATTCAGCAAATATTGTGTCAGCATTTTATAGTTATATATTTTCTTTGACACGCGAAGATTTGAAGTCACTTTTGTGTAACAATGTTTTAGCGCTTTGATTTATTTGATATTTGAAAATAGTTTCATATAATGGTATAAAATAACTAACAATCAAGGCATATTGAATTGAAACTAAGTACATACAGTTCAAGACTGATTATAGATTAAATATATCTAGAGAATAAGTTTGCAATTTTTATATTGTATGAATGTGAACACTTTTTATTCTGATGTTTTCATTAAAGCATTTTAATGTATTTTTGTTGAGAATAATTCTTGTCAAAACAAGTTACATTTTAAACAACATATACCATTCTTTAAATAATTACAAGAGACGGTGGATTTGTATAAGTGTCTGTTTTGACAGGTGTCGCTTTGTTGCATAATGTTTAGTACATCAAGGGCTGTCGATGTTAGCACCTTTTGTTATAACAATGACTGGTATTTAAAATAATCTATATTTTATCAGACAACTTGATTAGTCAAAATATTGTATATTATATGTTTTGACTTAAATTCGGGAGAGTTAGTTTGGAAAGTTTTTAGGATGGGAGTTGACGAGAGAAGTCATTAGAAGCGAGATAAAAAGGTGGTTTTCCACAGTAGTTATACATATTTAAATCCGAAGAAACAATTTATACATTTGTGCTAAAGTTACGTTGATTGTGAATAACTTAATTAATAGTTGTGTCTGGTTATACCGACAAAGATAAATAAATATTTGTTTTCCAATTGTTAAAAGTTGATGAAGATTATTGTATATAAAATGAAAGAAACTAGAAGTTGGACGTGTGTGTTATTTAACGTATTCGCCTATAATTAACCAATTAGACAAAAACATTACAGCGTAACATTCATGAAATGGTTGCTATTTGTCGAAAATCACAGAATAATTCGTGCACGTAATATAAATATCGTTATACTATTTTGTATTCTATAATGCAATTATGAGAAAAAGTAACACTTATCCAAATGTACCTCGGAATGCATAATTACGCAACAGTGCCTTGGAATACATGATTACGCACCAGTGCCGTGGAATGCATAATTACGCACCAGTTCCTAGGAATGTATAATTATGCACAAGTACCTCGAAATGCATAATTACGCACATGTGCCTCGGAATACATAATAACGCACCAGTGCCTCAGAATGCATAATTGTGCACATATGCATCGGAATGCATAATTACGCACCAGTGCCTAGGACTGCATAATTACGCACCAGTGCCTAGGAATGCATATTTACACACCAGTTCCTCGGAATGCATAATAACGCACCAGTGCCTAGGAATGCATAATTATGTACCAGTTCCTCAGAATGCATATTTACACACCAGTTCCTCGGAGTGCATACTTACGCACCAGTGCCTAGGAATGCATATTTACACACCAGTTCCTCGGAATGCATAATAACGCACCAGTGCCTAGGAATGCATAATTATGCACCAGTTCCTCAGGATGCATATTTACACACCAGTTCCTCGGAGTGCATACTTACGCACCAGTGCCTAGGAATGCATAATTATGTACCAGTTCCTCAGAATGCATATTTACACACCAGTTCCTCGGAGTGCATACTTACGCACCAGTGCCTAGGAATGCATATTTACACACCAGTTCCTCGGAATGCATAATAACGCACCAGTGCCTAGGAATGCATAATTATGCACCAGTTCCTCAGGATGCATATTTACACACCAGTTCCTCGTAGTGCATACTTACGCACCAGTGCCTTGGAATGCATATTTACACACCAGTTCCTCCAGTACCTCGGAATGCATAATAACGCACCAGTGCCTAGAAATGCATAATTACGCACCAGTTCATAGGAATGCATAATTACTCACCAGTTCCCCTAGGAATGCATAATTATGAACAAGTTCCTCGGAATGCATATTTACGCACCAGTTCCCCGGAATGCATAATAACGCACTATTGCCTAGGAATGCATGATTATGCACCAGTTCCTCGGAATGCATATTTACACAACAGTTCCTCGGAATGCTTGCTTACGCACAAGTGCCTAGGAATGCATAATTGTGCAAATGTGCCTCGGAAATGCATAATTACGCACCAGTGCCTAGGAATGCATAACTATGCACCAGTTCTTCGGAATGCTTGATTATGCCCATATGCCTTGGAATGCATAATAACGCACCATTACCTCGGAATTTATTATCTTGCACCAGTGCTTCGGAATGCATATGAGCAAAGTACGGATAGAATCATGTCAGATTCATAAACATTATCACATAAATATGTGTACTGAGCTAGGCTCGAACACATTACTTAAGAAATGAAAGATAAGCGATATTGAGACAGTGCCGTAATCCACTCAACCATGGGTGCACGGAGTATTAAAATCATTGTTTATAAATACTGAATCAATATAGTGTATTGTTAGCTCAGTCGGTAATACATCTGTTGATCAATCCAGGGATCGCTATTTCGAATCTCTGCCCGGCCAAGTCTTCGTGATGATTGTTATACAACATTGCGTCACACTATCATTTGTCTCCCATCACTGATCCAAGTGGTAAAATTATCAGGTACTTGTGGGGACAGATGTATCTGAGTACTGGTGTACCTTTCAAGATCCAAAGAAAGAATTGTTAGGTAATTGGTCGTCTGTTAATCCACTTTGCTTGAAAATGATGACTTAAAAAGACGCTAAATATTCAATGTATATTTTGTACTCAGCTACATTCCGAGGCATTGACTCGATATTTTGTACTCAGATGCATTCCGAGGCATTGACTCGATATTTTGTACTCAGCTACATTCCGAGGCATTGACTCGATAGTTTGTACTCAGATGCATTCCGGGGCACTGACTAGATATTTTGTACTCAGATGCATTCCGAGGCACATACTCAATATTTTGTACTCAGGTGCATCTTGAGGCACTGACTTGATATTTTATACTCAGATGCATTCCGAGGCACTGACTCGATATTTTGTACTCAGATACATTCCGAGGCACATACTTGATATTTTGTACTCGGGTGCATTTTGAGGCACTGACTCGATATTTTGTACTCAGATGCATTCCGAGGCACTGACTCGCTATTTTGTACTCAGAAACATTCCGAGGCACATACATGATATTTTGTAATCGAGTGCATCTTGAGGCACTGACTCGATAGTTTGTACTTAGATGCATTCCGAGGAACATACTCGATAGTTTGTACTCATTCCGAGGTACTGTCTCGATATTTTCAATTCAGATCCTTCCAGAGGCACTGACTCAAACTTTTCATGAAATTATAGTACATGCGGTCTAGACAAAAAGTAATACTTTTAAAGTTAGCGTTTCGAACTTGTCGTGTTTTAGAACACAATTATGACAATGTATTATTTATTTTATTCGACGTAATTTACGGCTATGAACAGCTACAAATACAATCTGAGGAGCCTGTACAACACTTGAGGAGGCAAAGCACTTGGTACGAAGATAGTGTAACAGTTTAAAAAATAAAAATGCATTAAACGCAGATTAATATTTAGGCCTTTCTCATCCACAAATGAAAAGACAGACAGACAGACAGACAGACAGACAGACAGACAGACAGACAGACAGACAGACAGACAGACAGACAGACAGACAGACAGACAGACAGACAGACAGACAGACAGACAGACAGACAGACAGACAGACAGACAGACAGACAGACAGACAGACAGACAGACAGACAGACAGACAGACAGACAGACAGACAGACAGACAGACAGACAGACAGACAGACAGACAGACAGACAGACAGACAGGCAGGCAGGCAGGCAGGCAGGCAGGCAGGCAGGCAGGCAGGCAGGCAGGCAGGCAGGCAGGCAGGCAGGCTGACAGACAGACAGACAGACAGACAGACAGACAGACAGACAGACAGACAGACAGACAGACAGACAGACAGACAGACAGACAGACAGACAGACAGACAGACAGACAGACAGACAGACAGACAGACAGACAGACAGACAGACAGACAGACAGACAGACAGACAGACAGACAGACAGACAGACAGACAGACAGACAGACAGACAGACAGACAGACAGACGCAAGCATGCACACGCACGCACATACACACACACTGCGCGTGCGACTTAAAACTGTTTGCAATTAAAGC
Source organism: Panopea generosa (assembly GCA_029582155.1). Taxonomy (NCBI): domain Eukaryota; kingdom Metazoa; phylum Mollusca; class Bivalvia; order Adapedonta; family Hiatellidae; genus Panopea; species Panopea generosa. The sequence continues at coordinate 56,557,657 of CM055897.1, forward strand.
TGTTCATATTATTTCATATTATTTCGATGTGTATATATAACAATTATAGACCGAAATCCATTTCACGATCTTATTGTAAAACGAATTGGCTCATATATGTCCATATTAAGGTGTAATAGACAACGCGTTCGGTCCGTATAAGCCTCAAATTGTAAAGAACGCCAGCTTAAAATTCATCAAATCAAATTGAGTGGAAATGTGAATTACAATATTTTTAGAGGAGTTATGAAAATAAATATTCTCTATCGAGGGTGAATTTTAATGGAGTTATCTTTGGACGAGCCTTAATGAAGCGATGAAAGAATTTTAAACGAGAAATACAGAGCGGCACATAGTTTTGTATATTAATTTTACGTGAATAACACGTTGCCAATGGTTATTGTTACGTTGCCTTGTTCATGCACTGCATGCTGCTGGTGAAGATTGTTAATGGCCTGCATGATGCTGGTGTAGATTGTTCATTGACTCCATGATGCTAATATACATTGTTCATGGACTCCATTATGCAGGCCTATATTGTTCATGGAGTTCATGATGCTGGTGTAGATTGTTCATGAACTGCAACATGCCAGTGTAGATTGTTCAAGAAATGCATGATGCTGGCGTAGATTGTTAATGGTCTGCATGATGCCTATGTAGATTATTCATGGACTCTATGATGTTGATGTATATTGTTTATGGATTGTATAATGCTGGTGTAGATTGTTCATTGATTCCATGATACTGGTGTAGATTGTTCATGGATTGCATGATGCTAATGTAGATTGTTCATGGATTGCATAATGCTGGTGTAGATTGTTCATGGACTCCATGATGCTGATGTATATTGTTCATGGACTCCATAATGCTGGTGTAGATTGTACATGGATTGCATGATGCTGATGTATATTGTTTATGGAATGCATAATGCTGGTGTAGATTGTTCATGGACTCCATGATGCTGATGTATATTGTTCATGGATTGCATGATGCTGATGTAGATTGTTTATGGATTGCATAATGCTGGTGTAGATTGTACATGGATTGCATGATGCTAATGTATATTGTTTATGGATTGCATAATGCTGGTACAGATTGTTCAAGGACTCCATGATGCTGATGTTTATTTTTCATTGATACATGATGCCGATGTAGATTGTTCATAGTTTCCATGATGCTGATGTAGATTGTTCATGGACTCCATTATGCTGGTGAAGATTGTTCATGAACTGCTTGATGCTGATGTATATTGTTCATGGATTGCATAAAGCTGGTGTAGATTGTTCATGGGCTCCATGATGCTGATGTAGATTGTCCAGGTACTCCACGATGCTGGTGTAGATTGTTCATGGATTGAATAATGCTGGTGAAGATTGTTCATGGACTCCATGATGCTGAAGTAGATTGTCCAGGTACTCCACAATGCTGGTGTAGATTGTTCATGGATTGCATAATGCTGGTGTAGATTGTTCATGGACTCCATTATGCTGGTGTAGATTGTTAATGGGCAGCATAATGCTGGTGTAGATTATTCAAGGACTCCATGATGCTGATGTATATTGTTCATGGACTCCATGATGCTGATGTAGATTATTCGAGGATTGCATGATGTTGGTGTATATTGTTCATGGACTGCATGATGCTGATGTATATTGTTCATGGTCTCCATAATGCTAGTGTAGATTTTTCATAGACTCCATGAAGCTGATGTAAATTGTTCATGGATTGCCTTATGCTTGTGTAGATTGTTCATGGACTCCATGATAGTGATGTAGATTGTTCATGGATTGTATAATACTGGTGAAGATTGTTCATGGATTGCATAATGCTTGTGTAGATTGTACATGGACTCCATGATGCTGATGTAGATTGTCCAGGTACTCCACGATGCTGGTGTAGATTGTTCATGGATTGCATAATGCTGGTGTAGATTGTTCATGAACTCCATGGTGCTGATGTAGATTGTTCATGGATGACATGATGCTGGTGTAGATAGTTCATGGATTTCATGATGCTGATGTTGATTGTTCATGGATTACATGATGCTGATGTAGATTGTCCAGGTACTCCACGATGCTGGTGTAGATTGTTCATGGATTGAATAATGCTGGTGTAGATTGTACATGGACTCCATGATGCTGATGTAGATTGTCCAGGTGCTCCACGATGCTGGTGTAGATTGTTCATGGATTGCATAATGCTGGTGTAGATTGTTCATGAACTCCATGGTGCTGATGTAGATTGTTCATGGATGACATGATGCTGGTGTAGATTGTTCATGGATTTCATGATGCTGATGTTGATTGTTCATGGATTACATGATGCTGTTGTAGATTGTTCATTGACTGCATGATCCTGACGTAGATTGTTCATTGATTTCATGATACTGGTGTAGATTGTTCATGGCCTGCATGATGCTGGTGTAGATTGTTCATGGATTGCATGATGTTGATGTATATTGTTTATGGATTGCATAATGCTGGTGTAGATTGTTCATTGATTCCATGATACTGGTGTAGATTGTTCATGGATTGCATGATGCTAATGAAGATTGTTCATGGATTGCATAATGCTGGTGTAGATTGTTCATGGACTCCATAATGCTGGTGTAGATTGTACATGAATGCATGATGCTGATGTATATTGTTCATGGATTGCATAATGCTGGTGTAGATTGTTCATGGACTCCATGATCCTGATGTATATTGTTCATGGATTGCATGATGCTGATGTAGATTGTTCATGGATTGCATAATGCTGGTGTAGATTGTACATAGATTGCATGATGCTGATGTATATTGTTCATGGATTGCATAATGCTGGTACAGATTGTTCAAGGACTCCATGATGCTGATGTTTATTGTTCATGGATACATGATGCCGATGTAGATTGTTCATAGTCTCCATGATGCTGATGTAGATTGTTCATGGACTCCATTGTGCTGGTGAAGATTGTTCATGAACTGCTTGATGCTGATATATATTGTTCATGGATTGCATAAAGCTGGTGTAGATTGTTCATGGGGATCCATGCCATGATGCTGATGTAGATTGTCCAGGTACTCCACGATGCTGACGAAGATTGTTCATGGATTGCATAATGCTGGTGTAGATTGTTCATGGACTCCATGATGCTGATGTAGATTGTCCAGGTACTCCACGATGCTGGTGTAGATTGTTCATGGATTGCATAATGCTGGTGTAGATTGTTCATGGACTCTATTATGCTGGTGTAGATTGTTCATGAACTGCTTGATGCTGATGTCGATTGTTCATGTACTCTATGGTGCTGGTGTAGATTGTTCATGGATTACATAATATTGGTGTAGATTGTTCATGTACTCCATGATGCTGACGTAGATTGTTTATGTACTCCATGATGCTGGTGTATATTGTTCATGGACTGCATAATGCTGGTGTAGATTGTTTAAGGACTCCATGATGCTGATGTATATTGTTTATGGACTCCATGATGCTGAAGTAGATTGTTCATGGGCTCCATGATGTTGGTGTAGATTGTTCATGGACTGCATGATGCTGATGTATATTGTTCATGGATTGCACAATGCTGGTGTAGATTGTTCAATGACTCCATGATGCTGGTGTAGATTGTTTATGGATTGCATAATGCTGGTGTAGATTGTTCATGTACTCTATGATGCTGATGTATATTGTTCATGGATTGCATAAAGCTCGTGTAGATTGTTCATAGACTAGATGATGCTGATGTAGATTGTCCAGGTGCTCCACGATGCTGGAGAATCTTTCCGAGAACCAGTATTGTGTGTTGTTTTGTGAGAAGACATCAACATCAAACATTTGACGTCTGTCGTAAGCTGCCAACTCTCTATCCACTGTACCACCGTCCCTTCAGTGCAGACTGTTACATTTTAACCCGTTTAACTGAGGCAAACTGTCCCATATTCTGAATGATTCAAATTCGTATACAGTATACGTATAAAAGAGCTATATTCATGACAAATAGGCCTTAAGTTTTGATTGTAGGGTGAATTCGCGCGTATATGTTTATATGAGGCAACATACATAATGTGTGTATATATGAAGCAACATACATAATTTATATTTATATGAGCCAACATACATAATATGCATGTATGTATATACGAGCCAACATACATAATGTACATGTATGTATATACGAGCCAACATAGATAATGTATGTTTATATGAGCCAACACACATATTGTATGCTTATATGAGCGAACACACACAATGTATGTTTATATGAGCCAACACACATAACATACATGTATGTATATACGAGCCAACATAGATAATGTATGTTTATATGAGCCAACACACATAATATATGTTTATATGGGCCAACACACATAATATACATGTATGTATATACGAGCCAACATAGATAATGTATGTTTATATGAGCCAACACACATAATGTATATTTATATGAGCCAACACACATAATATACATGTATGCATATACGAGCCAACATAGATTATGTATGTTTATATGAGCCAACACACATTATGTATATTTATATGAGCCAACATACATAATATACATGTATGTATATACGAACCAACACACATAATATTCATGTATGTATATACGAGCAAATATAGATAATGTATGTTTATATGAGTCAGCATACATAGTGTGCATGTATGTATATACGAACCAACATAATTATATGTTTCTATGAGGCAACATACATATTTTATGTTTATATGAGCCAAAATACATAATATACATGTACAAATGTATGTATATGTATGTACATACATAATGCATGCTTATACGAACCAACATACATAATGTATGTTTATACGAACCAACATACATAATGTATGCTTATACAAACCAACATACATAATGTATGTTTATATATGGCAACATACATAATTTCTGTTTATATGAACCAACATACATAATATACATGTATGTATATACGAGCCAACATAGATAATGTATGTATATACGAACCAACATATATAATGTATGTTTTTATGTGCCAATATACATAATGTTCATGTATGTATATATGAGACAACATACATAATGTATGATTATATGAACCAACATACATAATATACATGTATGTATATACGAACCAACAAACATAATGTACATGCATGTATAAATGAGATAACATACATAATGTATGTATATACGAACCAACATACATAATGTACATGTACATGTATGTATATACAAATCAACATAGATAATGTATGTTTATATGAGCCAACATACATAAAGTATGTTTATATGAGCCAACATACATAAAGTGCGTATATATGAGACAACATACATACTGTTTCCATTGACAATTCCTTTAAGGGCTGTTATTAAAAGATCAAACTCGCACGATTCGAAATTACTGACTCCTAATTGTCGTTGATTAAGTTGTAATTTTAATACAACTAAATAATAATGCAATGTAATTAAAAAACAACAGTAACGTTTCTTATAATAATAATGATATATAATAATAACAATAATAATAATTATAATAGTAATAATAATAATTATAATAATAAAACTAAAACTACTACTAATAATAATATTAATCCATGAATAATACTAGTTATAACAATAATCCTTATAATCATAAAAATAATAATAATAATAATAATAATAATAATAATAATAATAATAATAATACATAAATAATAATGGTTATAAAAATAATTATGATGATAATAATAATAATGATAATTATAATTATAATACATAAATAATAATGGTTATAACAATAATTATAATAAGTAGAAGAAGAAGAATAAGAAAAAAAGAAGAAGAAAGAAGACGAAGAAAAAGAATGATATAGATAATAATTAAAAATATAATAATTACTATAATAGTAAAAATAATAATGATGGTAATTAACTATTATTTTTGTTATTAGTATAATTAATATTTTTAGTTGTAGTAGTATAATAAGTAGTAGTTGTTATTGTACTAGTAGCGGTAGTAGTAGTAGTAGTAGTAGTAGTAGCAGTAGTAGTAGTTGTAGTAGTAGTAGAAAAAGTAGTAGTAGTATTAGTAGTAGTAGTAGTAGTAGTAGTAGTAGTAGTAGTAGTAGTAGTAGTAGTAGTTGTATAGTAGTAGTAGTAATAGTAGTAGTAGTAGTAGTAGTAGTAGTAGTAGTAGTAGTAGTATTAGTAGTAGTAGTAGAAGTAGTAGTAGTAGTAGTAGAAGTAGTAGTAGTAGTAATAGTAGTAGAAGTAGTAGTAGTAGTAGTAGTAGTAGTAGTAGAAGTTGTACTAGTAGCGGTAGTAGTAGTAGTAGTAGTAGTAGTAGCAGTAGTAGTAGTTGTAGTAGTAGTAGAAAAAGTAGTAGTAGTATTAGTAGTAGTAGTAGTAGTAGTAGTAGTAGTAGTAGTAGTAGTAGTAGTAGTAGTTGTATAGTAGTAGTAGTAATAGTAGTAGTAGTAGTAGTAGTAGTAGTAGTAGTATTAGTAGTAGTAGTAGAAGTAGTAGTAGTAGTAGTAGAAGTAGTAGTAGTAGTAATAGTAGTAGAAGTAGTAGTAGTAGTAGTAGTAGTAGTAGTAGAAGTTGTAGTAGTAGTAGTAGTAGTAGTAGTAGTAGTAGTAGTAGTAGTAGTAGTAGTAGTAGTAGTAGTAGCTGTATAGTAGTAGTAGTAATAGTAGTAGTAGTAGTAGTAGTAGTAGTAGTAGTAGTAGTAGTAGTAGTAGTAGTAGTATTAGTAGTTGTTGTTGTTGTTGTAGCAGTAGTAGTAAAAGTAGTAGTAGTAGTAGTAGTAGTAGAAGTAGTAGTAGTAGCAGTAGTAGTAGTAGTAGTAGTAGTAGTAGTAGTAGTAGTAGTAGTAGTAGTAGTAGTAGTATAATGATGATACTTATAATATTTAAATAATCAATAATACTAATAATAGTAATAATATAATAATAATGATAATAATCATAATTAAATAATTATAATAATAACAACTATAATAAGAATAATAAAGATATGCAAAATGTTTTTGATGGAAAAAAAACAACAATAACAATCACATTACTAGTACAATTAATGATAAAAATAATAATAAATAAAAACAATATTTTTTTATAATAATGAAAATAACAATCATATCACTAATACAGTTAATGATTGAAATTATAATAATGAAAATAACAAAATTTCTAGATCTTATAATGAAAAATTAAAATCATGAAAATATCTTAAAGTAATAATAATAATTATATTGATTATAAATATAATGATACTATTAATAATATTAGCATGTGAATGCTATTATTATAACTACAATAATGATGGTAAATAGTGTAATTACCAAGTAGAATTTATATAAATAAATATAAAAATACTATTAATTGTAATGATAATACTGATATATAAATGCTTTCATTATGACATGATTTAACATTTGTGTGAATTCTGAGATGACTTTTATGAGCAAATGCTTGTCAAAATGTACTATCACAAAATATACCAGAACAATGGTCCAGGGGTAGAGCGTCTGTGTAGCATGCGGAAGGTCGTGGGATTGATCCTCGGCCGGGTCATTTCAAAGACTGGGGAAAATGGTACCAGAAGTTTCCTCACTTGACGCTCTCAGCATTTAGAGGAAAGTTTCTAGATCTGGTTGGCCCAGTGTCAGAGTAATGTGACTGGGTGGGGTATGGTCTACGGCATGATACTCAAGTGTGGCAGCGCTTAGAATTATTGTTCAAGTAGACACCGTCGTGATATAAATGAAAAGCTGTTGAAAACGACGCTTAGTGCCATACAACAACAATCACAAAAACATTTGAAAGCCTTCAGGTTAAACAGGCTTCAAACTCGTGGTCCAGTGGTAGATACCGGATATATAAGATTGTAGGCCATGTATTCGATCCTCTGGTACGACTATGCGGTGTATTTTTGATTGTCAACTTGCATATGCTTAGTACTTGCGTAATACTCTACTACGGAAGATGTGAATAAGTTAAAAACAACATTTAAAACGAAAAGAAAAAAATGCTTGTGAACATTTTTGTTTTAATTTGCACCAAGTGTACATAATGACTTGACATATATAATACTTTGCATTTGAATACACAATAGTTGTAGCAGAAATTACCATATAAAACATAAATTAAAATTACATATGAATCACAAATTAAAAATATATACAATCTAAGAAAATGGAATAAATAATTTACAACGACAAGCAGACATTTTGTTTAAAAAGTTTTTTTACAATTGTTTCCTTTTGCTCATACGGGAGGGCATGTTGCCATAGTCACTTGACTGTTACATAAGTTTGTAATATATCCGTCTTCAACGAAGTTTAATAATAAAATATTTTGCGTGTAGTTTGTCGTCCGGCAATAGCGCCCATGGCAAGAGCCGTTGTGATTTATGTAGTTTATCGGCGACTCATATTGGTGACAACATAAAAGGGCGGTATTTGATTCCTGGTTGGGAGGAGAACATTTTAAAGGGCAAGCTTCGAGAATTGTCTTATCACATCTCTTTACCTTTGTACGATTCTGACTAGTATATTCGCATCTGGCGAAATTATACAATAGTCTGGCATACTTGTGTTTTATCCGACTATTCGTTTGACCGTATAGGTAAGGATCCAGGGCACTGTTTAGAAATATGAGAGCAATTCCGCATAATTTAACTTGGTACAGAATGATAGACTCCCCGGTAACCAGCTCAATAAACTGTGACATAACTAATGGTCCCCAACATAATGACACTGTTAGAATGACCACAAAGCAAATTGTAACCGCTTTGTCGCCATTGTCCGGTTGAGCGTCGCCGCCAGTGGGTACAGATTTATCAACGATTACACCATTGCCATTTAATTGTGTTTCACAATTCATTCCATCCATATACTCGTTATCTCTGGTCGGGGTTACGACTGACTTGTTACTGCCCTGCGTTCGTACTATTTTGGCAATTATTCCGTAACACAGTCCAATTACCGTCAAACTAATCATTGTTACAGGTGACATAAAATATAGCACAAAGTTACTGGTCACAGACTCTCCGCTATTGACCACATTCTGGCACTCGTGTATCGGCCCCTCCTCCTTCCATGACGAAGTCACATGAAATGTTCCACCTAACGCAAGACTAATACTGATTATCCACACCACACCAACTATTGCCGAAGTTTGTGTCAGGTTGAGCTGTCTCTTAATACGACCAATTACTCTACAATAACGGTGTACGGAAATACTGACCAGGCTTAGAAGAGACAGAAGACCACTGGTCACTCCCAGAAACAATATACTGCCACAGAACACTTTTGGTATCGTTGAATCGGAAAACAATAAAAACAAAAATATTGGCGATAAACATGTACACATGATAAAATCCGCTCCAGCTAGGTTAATGACAAGCAAATCAAAATTGCTTCTCAATCGCTTTGTAGTCAGTGCATTGAAAAGAACGATCCCATTTCCTGTACAGCCGAGAAACAATACAAAAATCACCAGCACTGTACACACTGCTAATGTTGCTGTATGTATGCAGCCAACTTGAACACCCGGTCCTGTTGGCGTGTCACTTCTGGTGTCGTTTACCATCGTCAACACATATTCCACAGTCATGTTGTGTGTGTAATCATCATTTAAGTAATGCTGAGAGTATTTATATCTGATCATTGTTTCAGACCATTTCAATAAGTTCAACATATGGTCTGCTGGCACTAAAATATACCAAAACAAGCCGATGTGGCCGATTATGTAAAGTTTATTTGATGTGTCAACCACTGAGAACACACACTGATACTCCAGAAAAAAATGTTAACATTGTTTAAGTTAAATACACTTTATGCACGAATATTTTAATGAATGATCGTCTATTTTTCGGCGTTCAGCGACACACGATCCGATACACTGTAATAAGTTGCTCGCGTGTCTGTATGCAATGATGGTATGTTTTATTTTGGCAAAACAAGAAATACATTTAACGACCAAGTGAGATGGCAATCAGGCGTGCCTAATTGAAAATCCATACTCTATTTTTAAACGTATATGAGGCCTGAAAGCCAGTTTAAAACACCACTATACAAAATAAATCCTGCGTTAAATTTGCACCGGTCAGTATGTATCCCGTGTAATCAGACGGACGTAATGAACTTAACATGGACGTATACGTGTGAATTACACGATCAAGTATTATACACTGTCAGTATAACTAATACAAACGGAGGCGGTAGTCTTTTGTTTATAACCTAAGCGTTTTTGATACCTTACTATTAATAATGTCCACACCGCCTATATTCATGTTGATTTCTTGTAACTACAAATACAGTATATAGAATACTATATCAAAACACCCGAGTTTAATAATTAAAACATTAACATAAACACATTCCAGCACTTGAATCATTTAATAACATCTACACTGTTCTTTTTTTCTCAAAAATGTGTGTTGATTCAATCTATTCACTCTTTACACTTTATTAAGAAAGTATCGCTCTAATAAAATAGTCGCATAATATTATGTTCATCCACGGATAAAAAAGTGTTCTTCTTAACTTTAAACACAATACAACTCCAACCTTGGCAAGATTCCTCGATTATGAGCGTTCACTTTGTATATACTTGTGTTTTAACATCATTGCATGTAAGGTTGTTGAGAAAAATGCATAAATTCCCCGATCATTTAGATGTGTTTTGCAGAATCGGATAAACATTAATATAGTTTAAGATTTAGCACAAAATAGTCGGATGAAGTTTTGATTTACGATAAACACATTACTTTCTCGCTCGTGAACTCGCGCTTATCATAAACAAGCCGTCCAAACTTATAAATATTATCACGCAGCTGTTCAACTAGTTAATTTCCAAGCTAATCATAATATTTTCACACTTTTGCACATTATAGAAAATCCGTATAATCTGATGTTTTTGATCTATAAGCAATCCTGTGTATTTTCTGGAAATAAAAACATGATTTCCACTTAAATAGTTTACTGAAAATCCGTTTTTATTCTGTTGTAGTTAAGCCTAGAAGTAATCCACTATATTCATAAAATATCAAATAATTGCTTGTAAATATAACCACAGTTCATTCTTTTGATATCCAAAATCCGTGTGACTAAACGTCCGTCCTTGAATATTACTACTGTCAAAACGATGCAATGAACTATATATCGTAAACAATGTCCACTTGTCTTCTTCAATATATCTTACGATCATCACGTTCTGGGGCTCTCTCGTGTATACAGGTCTCGGAGTTTAATGTTTAAGTTGCGTGTTTCAGATGAATTGAAATGAGTGAACCGATGCGACTCCCTGAGACGTAAGAGCAATCTAACCTCATATCCACCAAAATGCAGTGCACCGATGGCATATAATTAAATAAACAACCCTGGCAACTTGATACTAAGTCGTTCTAACTTTTCTTTCATATCATCTACAAAAAAACTACGTTCTATAGGCTTTGCTACCATTCACAAAACGTTAAATAAATGTTCAGTTTGTCTCTTAGTTGGAATAAATCATGTTTTATGCAGATATTGCCCGACCACGTCAGTTCATTATTTGTCGTCTGATCCCAAGGTGGTTAATAGTAAAACAGGCTTTGTTGTCATAAATGGCAGTTTTCATGGTTCACATACCACACAGCTTGACTCTGAAACGAGAGAAACATAAAATTTGATGAGAAGAAAAAAATGAATTTAAGTTTATAACCGATATGGCAAGACCTTATATAAAATGAAAATGTATGACATATTTGTAAATATGGGTGGATATGGGATATGTCCAACGATATATATCTAAAGCCATTCCCACGAATGGGTTAAAATAAACTCAATGATAACACAACAGACGGATACTGGATTACAAGTTTATGCATAAAAAAACAACTTTGTTAAACACGTGTTTAGAGAGAGAGAGAGAGAGAGAGAGAGAGAGAGAGAGAGAGAGAGAGAGAGAGAGAGAGAAATATAGAGAGGATGAAGAGAGAGAACAGACAGAGAAGAAAGAGAAAGAGAGGAAAATATAAAGTGATAGAGATAGACACATGGAGAGAGAGACATACCTTTATTTATATGTATATGTGATATGTAATGTTGTTTTGTTTACATGTATGTGTATATGTGATACGTAATGTTTTGTTTATATGACTATGTATATGTGATATGTAATGTTTTGTTTATATGGATATATATATATGTGATACGTAATGTTTTGTTTATATGACTATGTATATGTGATATGTAATGTTTTGTTTATATGACTATGTATATGTGATATGTAATGTTTTGTTTATATGACTATGTATATGTGATATGTAATGTTTTGTTTATATGGATATGTATTTGTGATACGAAATGTTTTGCTTATATGTCTATGTATATGTGATACGTAATGTTTTGTTTATATGACTGTATATATGTGATATGTAATGTTTTGTTTATATGACTGTGTATATGTGATATGTAATGTTTTGTTTATATGACTATGTATATGTGATATGTAATGTTTTGTTTATATGACTGTATATATGTGATATGTAATGTTTTGTTTATATGACTATGTATATGTGATATGTAATGTTTTGTTTATATGACTATGTATATGTGATATGTAATGTTTTGTTTATATGACTATGTATATGTGATATGTAATGTTTTGTTTATATGACTATGTATATGTGATATGTAATGTTTTGTTTATATGGATATGTATATGTGACATGTTATGTTTCGTTTATGTGTATATTTGATATGATATGTTTTTTTCATATGAGTGTTTATTTGTGAAATGTATTGTTTTGTTTATATGTCTGTGTATATTTGACATGTAATGTTCCGTTTATATGTCTGTGTATATGTGACATGTATTGTTTTGTTTATATGTTTGTGTATATGTGAAATATAATGTTTTGTTTATATGACTGTGTTTATGTGACATATAATGTTTTGTTTATATGTTTGTGTATAGGTGAAATGTTATGTTTTGTTTATATGACTGTGTATATGTGATATGTAATGTTTTGTTTATATGACTTTGTATATGTGATATGTAATATTTTGTTCAAATGTCTGTATATATTCGATATTTAATGTTTTGTTCATATGACTGTGTATATCTGATATGTAATGTTTTGTTTATAGGACTGTGTATATGTGGTATTTAATGTTTTGTTTATATGTCTGTGTATATGTGATATGTAATGTTTTGTTTATATGTCTGTATATATGTGATATGTAATGTTTTGTTTGTATGACTATATATATGTGACATGCTATGTTTTGTTTATATGTATGTGCATATGTGACATGTGATATTTTGTTTTGTATGTGTATATGTGATATGTAATGTGTTACTGTGTTTATACCGATGTATATATTGATACATATTTACATAAAGGAACCCAAAGTAAATACAAGACGGCAGCTTCAGTTGTATGTAAAATAATCAAAGCCAAAATGGCAAATATTACAGCAAACATTCTGTAGCCGATGTCAAGTACTCCTGTGTTAATGGGATTTTTTGCATCAACATAAATGCTCGTACATTCACGTTGCAGTATGTTACATACAATACAACTATATTCAAATATAAATATTTTACCTTTTTTGTTCAAATGGAAAAGTTAACTCTTTTTGTCAACAGTTAAAATGACTATGTCCAGAACGGTCCTATTGAACATTTCCAAATATAAAAATGAACCTTTCAGTTAATAGATTTTGATAAATTACTGTAATTTAGCATACTTTTCACAATTATATAGTTGGGTACTCTGAGTTAACGCATGAGGGGATGATTTCATAAATCAATGCATGCCAACTTCAAATCGTTATTCATTTATAAAACCACAGTTTAATAGTGTTAACACTGGGTACTCGAATATGAAAAAGATCACTTAAAATTTAAATTATATTCAAGTTTGGTGTATGGTATTGTAAAGGGGTTTATAAATGAGCAATGATCTCTTTTGTACATTAATATATTATTATGGAACACGAAATAGAAGTACTGGGTTCGTGTAAACATTTACTTATATTACGTTTGTTACACAGCAGCAAGCGAAACGAGCGATTCTATTATTCATAGCTGAATTCTGAACAATGCTTACTTTTGAATGTCGTACTTGTCACATTGAGTTAATCTGGCAACCTCGGAAAGACCAGAGACTATAACAGCGTAAGTGTATATTGCTGTATCTTTATTTAAAAGAAGGATTAGATGAAAGGTACTTGATCACAATTGTAAACACTAGATAGCTTGTTGTTATAGGTGGTTATATAAGTTGCCTCGTTACATAGGTTAACACTAGACAGCTTTTCGTTAAAGGTGATTATATAAGTTGACTCGTTACATAGGTTAACGCTAGGTAGCTTTTCGTTACAGGTGATTATATAAGTTGACTCGTTACATAGGTTAACGCTAGGTAGCTTATTGTAAAAGGTAGTTATGAAAGTTACCTCGTTACATTCGTTAACACTAGGTAGCTTGTTGTTATAGGTAGTTATGAAAGTTCCCTCGTTACATTCGTTAACACTAGACAGCTTTTCGTTATAGGTAGTTATATTAGTTGCCTCGTTACATAGGTTAACACTAGATAGCTTGTTGTTATAGGTAGTTATGAAAGTTCCCTCGTTACATTCGTTAACACTAGACAGCTTTTCGTTATAGGTAGTTATATTAGTTGCCTCGATACATAGGTTAACACTAGACAGCTTTTCGTTATAGGTAGTTATGAAAGTTTCCTCGTTACATTCGTTAACACTAGACAGCTTTTCGTTACAGGTAGTTATATTAGTTGCCTCGTTACATAGGTTAACGCCAGATAGCTTGTTGTTATAGGTAGTTATGAAAGTTATCTCGTTACATTTGTTAACACTAGACAGCTTTTCGTTATAGGTAGTTATATTAGTTGCCGCGTTACATAGGTTAACACTAGGTAGCTTGTTGTTATAGGTACTGATGAAAGTTTCCTGGTTACATAGGTTAACGCTAGGTAGCTTTGGTTATAGGTAGTTATGAAAGAAACCTTGTTACATTCAGCTTTTCGTTATAGGTAGCTATATTAGTTGCCTCGTTACATAGGTTAACACTAGGTTGCTTGTTGTTATAGGTACTTATGAAAGTTTCCTCGTTACATAGGTTAACGCTAGATAGCTTGTTGTTATAGGTAGTTATAAATGTTATTTCGTTACATTCGTTAACACAAGACAGCTTATTGTTATAGGTAGTTATATTAGTTGCCTCGTTACATAGGTTAACACTAGATAGCTTGTTGTTATACGTACTTTTGAAAGTTTCCTCGTTACATAGGTTAACGCTAGATAGCTTGTTGTTATAGGTAGTTATAATATATACCTCGTTACATTCGTTAACACTAGAAAGCTTTTCGTCATAGATAGTTATATAAGTTGCCTCGTTACATAGGTAAACACTAGGTCGCTTGTTGTTATAGGCATTTATGAAAGTTTCTTCGTTACATAGGTTAACACTAGACAGCTTTTCGTTATAGGTAGTTATATTAGTTACCTCGTTACATAGGTTAACACTAGGTAGCATGTTCTTATAAGTACTTATGAAAGTTTCCTAATTACATAGGTGAATGCTCGATAGCTTGTTATTATACGTAATTATAAATGTTACCTTGTTACATTCGTTAACACTAGACAGGTTTTCGTTATAGGTAGTTAAATTAGTTGCGTCGTTACATAGGTTAACACTAGGTAGCATGTTCTTATAAGTACTTATGAAAGTTTCCTAATTACATAGGTGAACGCTCGATAGCTTGTTGTTATAGGTAGTTATAAATGTTACCTTGTTACATTCGTTAACACTAGACAGCATTCCGTCATAGGTAGTTATATTAGTTGCCTCGTTACATAGGTTAACACTAGGTAGCCTGTTCTTATAAGTACTTTTGAAAGTTTCCTCGTTACATATGTTAACGCTAGATAGCTTGTTGTTATAGGTAGTTATAATAGTTACCTCGTTACATTCGTTAACACTAGATAGCTTTTCGTTATGGGTAGTTATATAAGTTGCCTTGTTACATTCGTTAACACTAGACAGGTTTTCGTTATAGGTAGTTATGAAAGTTTCCTCGTTACATGGTTAACTCTAGACAGCTTTTTGTTATAATTAGTTATATTAGTTGCCTTGTTACATAGGTTAATACTAGACAGCTTTCCGTTATAGGTAGTTATATAAGTTGCCTCGCTACATTTGTTAACACTAGGTAGCTTGTTTACATAGGTAGTTATGAAAGTTTTTTCGTTACATAGGTAAACATTAGATAGCTTTTTGTTAAAGGTAGATATATTAGTTGCCTCGGTACATAGGTTAACGCCAGATAGCTTGTTGTTATAGGTAGTTATGAAAGTTACCTCGTTACATTTGTTAACACTAGACAGCTTTTCGTTATAGGTAGTTATATTAGTTGCCGCGTTACATAGGTTAACACTAGGTAGCTTGTTGTTATAGGTACTGATGAAAGTTTCTTGGTTACATAGGTTAACGCTAGGTAGCTTTTGTTATAGGTAGTTATGAAAGTAACCTTGTTACATTCGTTAACACTAGACAGCTTTTCGTTATAGGTAGCTATATTAGTTGCCTCGTTACATAGGTTAACACTAGGTTGCTTGTTGTTATAGGTACTTATGAAAGTTTCCTCGCTACATAGGTTAACGCTAGATAGCTCGTTGTTATAGGTAGTTATAAACGTTACTTCGTTACATTCGTTAACACAAGACAGCTTATTGTTATAGGTAGTTATATTAGTTGCCTCGTTACAAAGGTTAACACTAGGTAGCTTGTTGTTATAGGTACTTATGAAAATTTCCTCGTTACATAGGTTAACACTAGATAGCTTGTTGTTATAGGTAGTTATAATAGTTACTTCGTTACATTCGTTAACACTAGATAGCTTTTCGTTATAGGTAGTTATATAAGTTGCCTCGTTACATAGGTTAACACTAGGTAGCTTGTTGTTATAGGCATTTATGAAAGTTTTTTCGTTACATAGGTTAACACTAGACAGCTTTTCGTTATAGGTAGTTATATTAGTTGCCTCGCTACATTCGTTAACACTAGACAGGTTTTCGTTATAGGTAGTTAAATTAGTTGCGTCGTTACATAGGTTAACACTAGGTAGCATGTTCTTATAAGTACTTATGAAAGTTTCCTAATTACATAGGTGAACGCTCGATAGCTTGTTGTTATAGGTAGTTATAAATGTTACCTTGTTACATTCGTTAACACTAGACAGCATTTCGTTATAGGTAGTTATATAAGTTGCCTCGTTACATAGGTTAACACTAGGTAGCATGTTCTTATAAGTACTTATGAAAGTTTCCTAATTACATAGGTTAACGCTCCATAGCTTGTTGTTATAGGTAGTTATAAATGTTACCTTGTTACATTCGTTAACACTAGACAGGTTTTCGTTATAGGTAGTTATGAAAGTTTCCTCGTTACATGGTTAACTCTAGACAGCTCTTTGTTATAATTAGTTATATTAGTTGCCTTGTTACATAGGTTAATACTAGACAGCGTTTTGTTATTGGTACATGTAGTTATATTAGTTGCCTCGTTACATAGGTAAACGCTAGACAGCTTTTCGTTTTAGGTTGTTATGAAAGTTTCCTCGTTACATAGGTTAACGCTAGTAAGCTTTTCGTAATAGGTAGTTATTAAAGTTTCCTCGTTACATTCGTTAACACTAGACAGGTTTTTATTAGTTGCCTTGTTACATAGGTTAACGCTAGATAGCTTGTTGTTATAGGTAGTTATGAATGTTACCTCGTTACATTCGTTAACACTAGACAGCTTTTCGTTATAGGTAGTTATATTAGTTGCCTCGTAACATAGGTTAACGCTAGATCGCTTGTTGTTATAGGTACTTATGAAAGTTTCCTCGTTACATTTGTTAACACTAGACAGCTTTTCGTTATAATAGTTATGATGGTTACTTTGTTACATTTGTTAACAAAAGATAGTATTTTTGCTATAAACCTAATCGTATTTACTGTATTTAACATGCAACTATGTCTATGTCTGTAGGTTTTATAGGCCGAAACTGAATTGAAATAGCGAGTGTCTTAAATGTGTTTTATATGTAAGGCTTATACATTTTATGTAAGATATTCCACATAAAAAATCAATCAGCTTTATGAAAGATGATACTATAATCGCTATCATATATATGGCATGTTTATGAATAAATTATCGCTGTCGTATCCATGTTGGATAGTGCAAAACTGGACGTCAACTTGTACTTAATGTTTACATAATAAATCCCATCTTAGATCAATGCAAATATTGCATGACTTGAATGGTAGATAAAGTTTCGTAATATATTGAATTTTCCAATGTTATCATTATTGCTTAATTCTAAAACAAATAAATCGCGCGTTAATATGAACTAATATTTTTATGATAAATATTTGATATGAATTCTATGTCTACTCTTACACATGGTCCAATTTCCAAATATTAGTATTTTATTACGTCATAAAACTGATTTAAATATTTACCAAAATTAGGATATTTGCTGTCGTCCTTTCTTCATAAGTTTCTTTGATATGCATTAAAGGCATACGTTGTTTTTCAACATTTATAAATAAAATGTTATCACATATAATCAAAATAACATTCATAAAGTTGATTCCCATACTTGGTTCATACCATGACTTGACCTTAACTGCTCATGTTATCTCCAATTTGCCATAACAAAGTTAAAATTAATACGACTACTATTGACACGACAATGCAGTATATAGCCTGGCTATAGCATGTAACTCGTCTACTAATGACACGACAATGCTGTATATAGTCTGGCTATAGCATGTTTCTCGTCAAATAACGGCATTGCAATACTGTATATAGTTTGGCTTAAGCATGTTACTCGTCCAATAATGCCACGACAAGGCTGTATAAAGTATGGATATAGCATGTTACTTGTCCACAATTGACACGACAAGGCTGTATATAGTTTGGCTAAAGCATGTTACTCGTCCACAAATGACACGGCAATGCTGTATATAGTCTGGCTATGGCATGTTACTCGTCCACTAATGACTAGACAATGCTGTATATAGTCTGGCTATAGCCCGTTACTCGTCCACTAATAACACGACAATGCTGTATATAATCTGGCTATAGCATGTTACTCGTCCACTAACGACAAGGCAATGCTCTATATAGTCCGACTAGAGCATGTTTTTCGTCCACTAACGACACAGCAATGCTGTATATAGTCTATCTATAGCATGTTACTCGTTTACTAAAGACATGACAATGCTATATATAGTCTGGCTATAGCATGTAACTCGTCTACTAATGACTAGACAATGTTGCATATAGTCTCGTTGTAGCATGTTACTAGTCTACTATTGACACAACAATGGTGTATATAGTCTGGCTATAGCATGTTACTCGTTCACTAATGACATGACAATGCTGTATATAATCTGGCTATAGTATGTTACTTGTCTGCTAATAACACGGCAATGCTGTATATAGTCTGGCTATAGAATGTTTCTCGTCCACTATTGACTAGACAATGCTGTATATTGTCTGGCTATAGCATGTTACTTGTCCACTAATGACACGATAAGGTTGTATATAGTCTGGCTATAGCATGTTACTCGTCCACTAATGACTAGACAATGCTGTATATAGTCTGGCTATAACGTGTTACTCGTCCAATAATTACAAGGCAGTGCTGTATATAGTCTGGCGATAGCATGTTGCTCGTCCACTTATGACACGACAATGATGTATGTAGTCTGGATATAGCATGTCACTCGTCCACTAATGAAACGACAAGGCTGTATATAGTCTGGCTATAGCATGTTACCCGTCCACTGATGACACGACAAGGCTGTATATAGTCTGGCTATAGCATGTTACCCGTCCACTGATGACACGACAAAGCTGTATATAGTCTGGCTTTAGCATGTTAATCTTCCACTTATGACATGACAAGGCTGTATATAGCCTGGCTATAGCATGTGAACAGTCCACTAATGACATGACAATGCTGTATATAGCCTAGCTATAGCATGTGAATAGTCCACTAATGACTCGACAATGCTGTATATAGTATGGCTACAGCATTTAACACGTCCAATAATTACAAGGCAATGCTGTTTAAAGTTTGGATATAGCATGTTACTCGTCCACTTATGACACGAGAATGCTGTATGTAGTCTGATTATAGCTAGTTACTCGTTCACTAATGACAAGACAAAACTCTGTATGGTCTCGCTATAGCATGTTACTTATCCACTAATTACAATGCAATGCTGTATATAGTCTTGCTATAGCATGTTACTTGTTCACTAATGACACGACAATGCTCTATATAATCTGGCTATAGTATGTTATTCGTTCACTAATGACACGACAAAGCTCTATATAGTCTGGCTTTAGCATGTTACTCGTCCACTAATGATTAAACAATGCTGTATTTAGTCTGGCTATAGCATTTTCCTCGTCCACTTATGACTAGACAATGCTGTATATAGTCTGGCTATAGCCTGTTGCTTGTTTACTAATGACACGGTAATGCTGTATATTGTTTGACTAAAGCATGTTACTCGTCCACAAATGACATGGCAATGCTGTATATAGTCTGGCTATAGCATGTTCCTCGTCCACTAATGACTAGACAATGCTTTATAAAGTCTGGCTATAGCATGTTACTCGTCCACTAACTACAAGGCAATGCTGTAAATAGTCTCGCTATATCATGTTACTCGTCCACTAACGACACGGCAATGCTGTATATGCCCTGTATATAGCATGTTACTCGTCCACTAACGACACCGCAATGTCGTATATGGCTTGTATATAGCATGTTACTCGTCCACTAAAGACACGGCAATGCTGTATATGTCCTGGATATAGCACGCTACACATCCACTAACGACACGGCAATGAAGTATATAGTCTTGCTTTAGCATGTTACTCGTTCACTGATGACACAACAATGTTGTATAAAGTCTGGCTATAGCATGTTACTCGTCCACTAATGACACGACAATGCTGTATAAAGTCTGGCTATAGCAAGTTTCTCGTCCATTACCGACACGGTAATGCCTTATATGGCCTGGCTATAGCATGTTACCCGTCCACTGATGACACGACAAAGCTGTACATAGTCTGGCTATAACATTTACTCGTACATTAATAACACGACAATGCTGTATATAGTCTGGCTATACCATGTAACTCGTCCACTAATTACAAGGCAATGCTGTTAAAAGTCTGGATATCGCATTTTATTGGTTCACTAATGACACGACAATGCTATATATAGTCTGGCTATAGCATGTTACTCGTCCACTAATGACACGACAATGCTCTATATATTCTGGCTTTAGCATATTACTCGTTCGCTTATAGAAGGCAAAGCTGTAAATAGTCTGGCTAAAGCATGTTACTTGTCCAATAATGACACATAATGCTGTATATAGTGTGGCTATAGCATGTTACTCATCCACTAATTACAAGGCAATGCTGTATATTAACTGGCTATAACATGTTGCTCGTCCACTAATGACACGACAATGCTGTGTTTACAAATGACACGACAATGCTGTATATAGTGTTACTTGTTCACTAATGACAGGACAATGTTGTATATAGTCGGGTTATAGCATGTAACTTGTCCACTAATTACAAGGCAATGTTGTATATTGTCTGACTATACCATGTTTCTATTCTTATAACGGCATGGCAATGCTGTATATAGTCTGGCTGTAGCATGTGTCTCGTCCAATAACGACATGGCAATGCTGTAAATATTCTGGATATAGCATGTTACTAGTCCATTAACGACATGGCAATGCTGTATATATTCTGGCTATAGCATGTTGCTAGTCCAATAACGACATTGCAATGCTGTATATATTCTGGCTATAGCATGTTACTAGTCCAATAACGACATAGCAATGCTGTATATATTCTGGCTATAGCATGTTACTAGCCCAATAACGACGTGGCAATGCTGTATATATTCTGGCTATAGCATGTTACTAGTCCAATAACGACGTGGCAATGCTGTATATATTCTGGCTATAGCATGTTACTAGTCCAATAACGACGTGGCAATGCTGTATATAGTCTGGCTATAGCATGTTGCTAGTCCAATAACGACATGGCAATGCTGTATATAGTCTGACTATAGTATGTTACTAGTCCATTAACGACATGGCAATGCTGTATATATTCTGGATATAGCATGTTACTAGTCAATTAAATACATGGCAATGCTGTATATATTCTGGATATAGCATGTAACTAGTCCATTAACGACATGGCAATGCTGTTTATATTCTGGATATAGCATGTTACTAGTCCATTAACGACATGGCAATGCTGTATATATTCTGGATATAGCATGTTACAAGTCCATTAACGACATGGCAATACTGTACATATTCTGGCTATAGCATGTTACTAGTCCAATAACGACATGACAATGCTGTATATAGTCTGACTATAGTATGTTACTAGTCCATTAACGACATGGCAATGCTGAATATATTCTGGATATAGCATGTTACTAGTCAATTAACGACATGGCAATGCTGTATATATTCTGGATATAGCATGTTACTAGTCCATTAACGACATGGCAATGCTGTATATATTCTGGATATAGCATGTTACTAGTCCATTAACGACATGGCAATGCTGTATATAGTCTGACTATTGTATGTTACTCATCTACTAACGACATGGCAAATATGTATATAGTCTGGCTATAGCATGTTTCTCGTCAATAAATGACATGGCAACGCTATGGAAATGCTATATATAGTCTGGTTATAGCATGTTACTCGTCCACTGACGTCAAGGCAATGCCGTATATTGCCTGTATATAGCATTTTATTCATCAACTGACGACACGGCAATGCCGTACATGGCCAGGATATAGCATGCTACTCGTTCATTAACGACAAGGAAATGCCATATATAATCTGGCTATAGCATTTCACTCGTCACTAATGACAGGACAAGGCTATATATAGTCTGACTATAGCATGTTTCTCATCCACTGTTGACACGACAAAGCTGTATATAGTTAGGCTATAGTTTGTTTCTCGTCACTAATGACACGACAAGGCTGTATAAAGTCTGGCTATAGCATGTGAATCGTCCACTAATGACACGACATTGCTGTATATAGTCTGACTAAAGCATGTAATTCGTCCAACTCTGTTTAAAGTATGGCTAGAGCATGTTACTCGTCCACTAAAAACAACGACAATGCTGTATATAGTCTGGCTATAGCATGTTACTCGTTCACTTATGACACAACAATGCTGTATATAGTCTCGCTATAGCATGTTTATCGTCCATTAATTACAAGGCAATGCTGTATATAGTGTAGCTTTAGCATTTCACTTGTCCACTAATGACACGACAATGCTGTATATTGTCTGGCTATAGCATGCTACTCGTCGATTAATTACAAGGTAATGCTGCATATAGTCTGGCTATAGCATGTTACTCGTTTACTAATGACACGACAACGCTGTACATGGTCTGGCTATAGCATGTCACTCGTCCATAAATTACAAGGCAAAGCTGTATATAGTCTTTCTATAGCATGTTACTCGTCCACTAATTACACGGCAATGCTGTATAATGTCTTGCTAAAGCATGTTAATCGTCAATTAATGACAAGACAATGCTCTATATAGTCTGGTTATAGCATGTTATTCTTCCATTAATAAAAGGCAATGCTGTATATAGTCTGGCTATAGCATGTTACTTGTCCACTAATGACACGACAATGCTGTATATAGTCTGGCTATAGCATGTTACTCGTCCATTAATTACAAGGCATTGCTAAATATAGTCTGGCTATAGCATGTTACTCGTCTACTAATGACATGGCAATGCTGTGTCCATTAATGACACGAACATGCTGTATATAGTCCGGCTATAGCATGTTACTTGTTCACTTATGACACGAAATTGCTGTAACTAGTCCACTAATTACAAGGCAGTGTTGTATATTGTCTGGAATAGCATGTAACTCGTCAACTAACGACAAGGCAATGCCGTATATGGCCTGGATATGGCACGCTACTCATCAATTAACGACAATGCATTGAAGTATATAGTCTGGCTATAGCATGTAATTCGTTCACTAATGAAACGACAATGTTGTATAAAGTCTGACTTTAGCATGTAACTCGTCTACTTATGACACGACAATCCTGTATATAGTTTGCTTATAGTATGTAACTCGTCCATTTATTACAACGCAAAGCTGTAAAAAGTCTGGCTAAAGCATGTTTCTCGTCCACAAATGACACGACAATGCTGTATATAGTCTGGCTCTAGCATGTTTCGCGTCCACATATAACACGACAAGGCTGTATATAGTCTGGCTATAGCATGTTTCTCGTCCACTAATGACACGAAAATGCTGTTTATACATTGTAGTCTGGAAATAGCATGTTACTTGTCCACTAATTACAAGGCTATGCTGTATATAATCTGGTTATAGCATGTTACTCGTTCACTTATGACACGACAATTATGTATATAGTCTGGACATAGCATGTTATTCGTCCACTAATTACAAGGCAATGCTGTATATATTATGATAATACTCGTCCGCTAACGACATAGCAATGCTGTATATAATCTGGTTCTGGCATGTTACTCGTCCACTAACGGCAAGGCAATGCTGTATATAGTCTGGCTATAGCATGTTTCTCGTCCAATAACGGCATGGTAATCCTGTATACAGTCTGGTTATAGCATCTGTCTTGTCCAATAACGACATGACAATGCTGTATATAATCTGCCTATACCATGCTACTAGTCCACTAACGATATAGCTGTGCTGTATATAGTCTGGCTATAGCATGTTTATCGTCCACTTTTGACATGGCAATGCTGTGGCAATGCTGTATATGGTCTGGCTATACCATGTTACTAGTCCATTAATGACATGGAAATGCTGTATATAGTCTGGATATAGCATGTTACTCATCCACTAATGACATGGCAAATCTGTATATAATCTGGATATAGCATGTTTCTCGTCCGCTAATGACATGGCAATGCTGTGGCAATGCTGTATATAGTCTGGATATAGCATGTTTTTCATCAACTAACGACACGGCAATGCTGTATATAGTCTGGCTATAGCATGCTACCCGTCCACTTATGACAGGACAATGCTGTATATAGTCTGGCTATAGCATGTTACTCGTTCACTGATGACA
The DNA here is from genome assembly GCA_029582155.1 of Panopea generosa. NCBI lineage: Eukaryota > Metazoa > Mollusca > Bivalvia > Adapedonta > Hiatellidae > Panopea > Panopea generosa. The sequence goes on from CM055897.1 coordinate 56,582,822, forward strand.
CGAAAATGCTGTATATAGTCTGGCTATAGCATGTCACTCGTCAGCTAATGGCAAGGCAATACTTTATAAAGTCTGGCTATAGCATGTTCCTTGTTCAATGAACACAAGGCAATGCTGTATATAGTCTGGCTCTAGCATGTAACTCGTCTAGTAATGACACGGCAATGCTGTATATATTCTGGCTATAGCATGTTACTCGTCCACTAACGACATGACAATGCTGTATATAGTCTGGCTATAACAAGTGTCTCGTCCACTAACCACATGGCAATGCTGTATATTGTCTGGCAATAGCATGTTACTCGTCCACTAACGCCATGGCAATGCTGTAAATAGTCTGGCAATAATATGTAAATCATCCACTAACGACCTAGCAATGCTGTATAAAGTCCGACTATAGCGTGTTTTCCGTCCATTTATGATATGACAATGCTGTGGTAATGCTTTTTATAGTCTGGTTATAGCATGTTACTCTTCCACTTATGACATTGCAATGCTGTATGTAGTATTGCTATAGCACGCTACTCATCCATTTACGACACGGCAATGCCGTATAGCCTGTATATAGCATGCTACTCGTCCACATACGACACGGTATTGCCGTATATGGCCAGTATAAAACATGCTATTCGTTCACTAATGAAAGGACAATGATTTATATAGTCTGGCTAGATCATGTTACTGGTCCACTAATTACAATGCAATGCTGTATATAAGCTGGCTATAGCATGTTTCTCGTCCACTAACGATAAGGCAATGCTGTATATAGTCTTGCTATAGCATGTTACTCGTACACTAACGACAAGGCAATGTCGTTTATGGCCTGGCTATAGCATGCTACTAGTCCACTAACGACAAGACAATGCCATATATAGCCTGAATATAGCATACTACACGTCCATTTACGATACGGCAATGCCGTATATATCCTGGATACAGCATGCTACTCGTCCACTAACGACACGGCAATGCCGTCAATTTCCTGGCTAAAGTATGCTAATCGTCCACTAACGACACAGCAATGCCGTATATAGCCTGGCTATAGCATGCTGTTCGTCCACTAACGACAAGGCAATGTCGTATATGGCCTGGCTATAGCATGCTATTCGTCCACTAACGACAAGGCAATGCCGTATATGGCCTGGCTATACCATGCTACTCGTCCACTAACGATAAGGCAATGTCGTATATGGCTTGGATATAGCATGCTACTCGTCCACTTACGATAAGGCAATGCCGTATATGGCCTGGATATAGCATGCTACTCGTCCACTAACGTCATGGCAATGCCGTATATGGCCTGGCTATAGCATGCTACTCGCCAACTAACGACACGGCATTGCCATATATGGCCTGGATATAGCATGTTACTCGTCCATTAACGACAAGGCAATGCCGTATATGGCCTGGCTATAACATGCTTCTCGTCCACTAACGACAATACAGTGTCATATATAGCTTGGATATAGCATGGTACTCGTCCACTAACAACACGGCAATGCCGTATATATCCTGGATCCTGGATATGGCACTGTATTCGTCCACTAACGACACAGCAATGCCGTATATATCCTTTCTATTGCATAATACTCGTCCACTAACGACACGGCAATGTCGTATATAGCCTGGCAATAGCGTGCTACTCGTCCACTAATGACACGTCAATGCCGTATAGCCTGTATTTAGCATGCTACTCGTCCACTAACGATACGGCAACGCAGTATACGGCCTATATAAAACATGCTATTCGTCCACTAATGACAGGACACTGATGTATATAGTCTGGTTATAGCATGTTACTCGTCCACTAATTACAAGGCATTGCAGTATATGGCCTGTATAAAACATGTTATTCGTCCACTTATGACAGGACAATGATGTATATAGTCTGGCTATAGCATGTTACTCATCCACTAATTACAATACAATGCTGTATATAGTCTGGCTATAGCATGTTTCTCGTACACTAACGATAAGGCAATGATGTATATAGTGTGGCTATAACATGTTTCTCGTCCGCTAACAATAAGGCAATGCTATATATAGTCTGGCTATAGCATGTTACTCGTCCATTAGCGGCTAGGACATGCTGTTCTATATATTGTCTGGCTATAGCATGCTACTCGTCCACAAATGACACGACAATGCTGTATATAGTCTGGCTATAGCATGTAACTCGTCCACTAAAAACATGACAATGCTGTATATAGTCTGGCTATAGTATGTCACTCGTACACTATCTACATGGTAATGCTGTATATAGTCTGGCTAAAGTATGTCACTCGTACACTATCTACATGGCAATGCTGTATATAGTCTGACTATAGCATGTTTCTCGTCCACTAAAGACATGGCAATGATGTGACTATACTGTATATAGTCTGGCTGTAGCATGTTACTCGTCTACTAATGACATGGCAATGCTGTATGTAGTCTGGCTATAGCATGCTACTCCAGCACTAACGACGCGGCCATGTTGTATATGGCCTGGCTATAGCATGCCACTCATGCACTAACGACGCGGCCATGCCGTATATAGCCTGGCTATAGCATGCCACTCGTGCGCTAACGACGCGGCCATGCCATATATAGCCTGGCTATAGCATGCCACTCGTCAACTAACGACGCGGCCATGCCGTATATAGCCAGGCTATAACATGCTACTTGTCCACTTACAACGTGGCCATGTTGTATATAGCCTGGCTATAGCATGCTACTTGTCCACTTACGACGCGTCCATGCCGTATATGTCGTGGCTATAGCATGTCACTCGTTCACTTACGACGCGGCAATGCCGTATATGTCCTGGCTATAGCATGTTGCTCGTCCACTAACGACACTGCAATGCCGTATATGGTCTTGAAATAGCATGCTGTTCGTCCACTAACGACAAGGCAATGCCGTATATGGCCTGGCTATAGCATGCTATTCGTCTACTAACGACAAGGCAATGTCGTATATGGCCTGGCTATAGCATGTTACTCGTACACTAACGATAAAGCAATGCCGTATATAACCTGAATATAGCATGGTACTCGTCCACTAACGACACAGCAATGACGTATATATCCTGGCTATAGCATACTACTCGTCCGCTAAAACACGGCAATGCCGTATATAGTCTGGCTATAGCATGCTACTCGTCCACTAACGACACGGCAATGCCGTATAGCCTGTATATAGCATGCTACTCGTTCAATAACGACACGGCACTGCCGTATATGGCCTGGCTATAGCATGCAACTCGTCACTTACGACACGGCATTGCCGTATAGGGCCTGTATATAACATGTTTCTCGTCCACTGACGACAAAGCGTTGCCGTATATAATCTGGCTATATCATGTTTCTTGTCGACTTGGCAATGCTTTGGCAATGCTTTGGCAATGCTGTGGCAATGCTGTATATAGTCTACCTGTAGTATGTTACTCGTTCTCTTATGACATTGCAATACTGTATGTAGTCTGGCTATAGCATGTTACTCGTACACTAACGGCGCGGCAATGCCGTGTAGGGCCTGGCTACAGCATGCTACTCGTGCACTAACGACGCAGCCATGCCGTATATGGCCTGGCTATAGCATGCTACTTGTCCACTAACGACACAGCCATGCCGTATATGGCCTGGCTATAGCATGGTACTCGTCAACTAACGACACGGCAATGCCGTATATGGCCTGGCTATAGCATGCTATTCGTGTTCCAACGACGCGGCCATGCCGTATATGGCCTGGCTATAGTATGCTGCTCGTCCACTAACGACACGGCCATGCCGTATATGGCCTGGCTATAGAATGCTACTCGTGCACTAACGACGCGACCATGCCGTATATGGCCTGGCTATAGCATGGTACTCGTCAATTAACGACACGGCCATGCCGTATATGGTCTGACTATAGAATGCTACTCATGCAATAACGACGCGGCCATGCCGTATATGGCCTGGCTATAGCATACTACTTGTGCACAAACAACGCGGCAATGCCGGATATGGCCTGGCTATAGTATGCTGCTCGTCCACTAACGACAAGGCAATATCGTATATGGCCTGGCTATAGCTTGCTATTCGACCATTAACGACAAGGCAATGCCGTATATTGCCTGGCTATTGCACGCTACTCGTCCACGAACGACAAGGCAATGCCGTATATATCCTGGATAGTGCATGGTACTCGTCCGCTTACGACACGGCAATGCCGTATATATCCTGGATATAGCATGCTACTCGTCCATTAACGACACGGCAATGCCGTATATAGCCTGGCTACAGCATGCTTCTCGTACACTAACGACAATGCAATGTCGTATATGGCCTGGCTATAGCATGCTATTCGTCCACTAACGACAAGGCAATGCCGTATATGGCCTGGCTATAGCATGCTACTCGTCCACTAACGACAAGGCAAAACCGTATATGGCCTGGATATAGCATGCTACTCATCCACTTACGACACGACAATGCCGTATATGGCCTGGCTATAGCATGTTACTCGCCCACTAACGACACGGCATTGCCGTATATGGCCTGGCTATAGCATGCTACTCGTCCACTAACGACATGTCATTGCCGTATATGGCCTGTTTATAGTATGTTACTCGTCCACTAACGACACGGCTATGCCGTGTATGTCCTGGAAATAGCATGCTACCCGTCCACTAACGACACGGCTTTGCCGTATGTAGCCTGGATATAGCATGCTACTCGTCCACTTATGACACGGCAATGCCGTTTATAGCCTGGATATAGCATGCTACTCGTCCACTATCGACACGGTTTTGCCGTATATAGCCTGGATATAGCATGCTACTCGTTCACTAACGACACGTCAATGCCGTATACTGCCTTGATATAGCACGCTACTCGTCCACTATCGGCACGGCAATGCCGTTTATAGCCTGGATATAACACAAGTCCACTAACGACAAGGCAATGCCTCATATAGACTGTATATATCACGTTACTCATCCACTAACGACACGGCATTGTCGTATATAGCCTGGATAAAGCACGTAAATCGTCCGCTTACGACATGGCAATGCCGTATATAGCTTGGATATAGCATGCTACTCGTCCACTTACGATGCGGCATTGCCGTTTATAGCCTGTATATAACATGCGAATCGTCCACTAACGACAAGGCAATGCCGTATATGGCCGGGCTATAGCATGCTACTCGTCCACTAACGACGCGGCCATTCCGTATATGGCCTGGCAATAGCAAGTCACTCGTTCACTAACGACGCGGCCATTCCGTATATAGCCTTTATATAATAATATTATGTTACTCGTCCTCTAACGACACGGCAATGCCATATATAGCCTGTATATAACATGTTACTCGTCCACTAACGACACGGCAATGTTGTATATAGCCTGTATATAACATGTTACTTGTCCACTAACGACACGGAAATGTTGTATATAGCCTGTATATAACATGTTACTTGTCCACTAACGACACGGAAATGTTGTATATAGCCTGTATATAACATGTTACTCGTCCACTAACTACATAATGATATGATTATATCATAATAACACGTTTTGCTTGAATACTATCAAAGCGGACACCTCGTGTTTGAAGTGGTTTATGCATTGACCACAATTTACAGCATAATTTATAAGTGAATTTGTTGCCAATTCCCATTACTGTATAGCTATTATTTCAATACATGGAAGCCTTTCCAAGTTAATACTTGTGTTTTTATCATTATCTATTTTCAATAAGTATATCCACGCTACACGAGTGTTACATGTATCATGAAAATCAGTCAGTTGTACCCTGTTCTTTTACCGTTTACAATGTACGTTTTTTGTAGTATGATGAGGACGTTAAGTCCGCCATTGTATAAGACATATTATCTGAATGTTCTATAGAAGTTTTATTCCCTAAATAAACAACATAGCATTTAATAACGTGCGTGCTCATGGGTGGTACGGTATTCATAGCAACTCAAGTGCTCATAATACGTTTAGCAACATAGTTTATGGTTCCTGTGAAGCACAGGGTATCTTACACTATATAATACAGGGTATAGCCCTTACAATATATAATACAGGGTATAGCTCTTACAATATATAATACAGGGTATAGCTCTTACAATATATAATACAGGGTATAGCTCTTACAATATATAATACAGGGTATAGCTCTTACAATATATAATACAGGGTATAGCTCTTACACTATATAATACAGGGTATAGCTCTTACAATATATAATACAGGGTATAGCTCTTACAATATATAATACAGGGTATAGCTCTTACAATATATGATACAGGGTATAACTCTTACAATATATAATACAGGGTATAGCTCTTACAATATATAATACAGATAAACTATTTCATTTTCACGTAATTTGAAACCATCGCAAAAAATGTCGTTTTATATCGCTTTTAAATCTAGTTGGGTATGCGCATAAATTAAACAAAAACTGCCTATGCTTACCATAACTGACGTCGCGGACGTGAATATCTGATATATATATATATATATCTTTAAGGCAAGTTATTTGCTTTTTACTCTTTTTTTGCACAGCATTTTCTCGTTTGTATGTTCTCGTTGGATTTATTTGTTATTTTTCAGAAGTGCATTACATGTTTAAAGGAGCACACGGCAATCTTATCAACTTATCGCTCTCTAGTATGACCCAACAACTTATACAGTCGCCGATTCTTGTACGATTTAAAGAGCAAAAAGTTACCAACATAAGCTTAAATAGCAGACAGGCTTTATATCAACATCAGCTTAAAAATCAGATATTTACTAACATCAGCTTAAATAGCAGGCTTTTATCAACATCAGCTTAAATAGCAGGCATTTATCAACATCAGCTAAAGTAGCAAAAAGTTACAAACATTTTTACCTTATTCTTTAAAATGATACAATAGATTTTTACAATGCTCTTCATAATAATCATATAGATTTGTATCTTAATATTTATAATTATAATATATATTTGTAACTTTCTCTTAATTAATATCATATAGATTTTACATTTCTCTTTATAATTATCATATAATTTTTTATATTTCTCTTTATAATTATCATATGGATTTTACATTTCTCTTTATAATCATCATATAGATTTTACAGTACTTTTCATTATAATCATATAAATGTTTGCCTTTCTCTTCATAATAATCATAAATATGTTTGCCATACTTTTCATAAGTATCATTTGTTTTTTATTTATATATGTTTGCCTTACTCTTCATGATAATCATATATATGTTTGCCTTACTTTTCATGATAATCAGATATATGTTTGCCTTACTCTTCATGATAATCAGATATATGTTTGCCTTACTCTTTAAAATAAGCATATATATATATATGTTTGCCTTACTCTTCATAATAATCATATATATGTTTGCCTTACTCTTCATAATTATCATATACGTGTTTGCCTTACTCGTCATACTAATCATATATATGTTTGCCTTACTCTTCATAATAATCATATATATGTATTCCTTACTCTTCATGATAATCATATATATCTTTTCCTTACTCTTCATGATAATCATATATATGTTTGCCTTACTCTTCATGATAATCATATATATGTTTCCTTACTATTCATGATAATCATATATATGTTTGCCTTACTCTTCATAATTATCATATACATGTTTTCCTTACTTTTCATAATAATGATATATATTAATGCCTTACTCTTCATAATTTTCATATATATGTTTTCCTTACTCGTCATAATAATCATATATATGTTTGCCTTACATTTCATGATAATCATATATATGTTTTCCTTACTCTTTATGATAATCATATATATGTTTGCCTTACACTTCATGGTAAACATATATATGTTTGCCTTACTCTTCATAATTACCATATACAGGTTTTCTTTACTCTTCATAATAATACTATATAGTAATGCCTTACTCTTCATAATTATCATAAATATGTTTTCCTTACTCGTCATGATAATCATATAAATGTTTGCATTACTCTTCATAATTACCATATAAATGTTTGCCTTACTCTTCATAATAATCATATACATGTTTGCCTTACTTTTCATAATTATCATATATATGTTTGCCTTACTTTTCATGAATATCATATATATGTTTGCCTTACTCTTCATAATAATCATATATATGTTTGTCTTACTCGTCATAATTATCAAATATATGTTTGTCTTTCTCTTCATAATTATCATAAATATGTTTGCCTTACTCTTCATAATAATCATATATATATGTTTGCCTTACTCTATATAATAATCATATATATGTTTGCCTTACTCGTCATACTAATCATAAATATGTTTCCCTTACCTTTCATAATAAACACATATATGTTTTCCTTACACTTCATGATAATCATATATATGTTTTCCTTACTCTTCATGATAATCATATATATGTTTGCCTTACTCTTCATGATAATCATATATATGTTTGCCTTACTCTTCATGATAATCATATATATGTTTTACTTACTCTTCATGATTATCATATATATGTTTGCCTTACTCTTCATAATTATCATATACATGTTTTCCTTACTCTTCATAATAATGATATATATTAATGCCTTACTCTTCATAATTATCATATATATGTTTTCCTTACTCGTCATAATAATCATATATATGTTTGCCTTACATTTCATGATAATCATATATATGTTTTCCTTACTCTTCATGATAATCATATATATGTTTGCCTTACTCTTCATGATAATCATATATATGTTTGCCTTACTCTTCATGGTAAACATATATATGTTTGCCTTACTCTTCATAATTATCATATACAGGTTTTCTTTACTCTTCATAATAATCATATATATGTTTGCATTACTCTTCATAATTACCATATAAATGTTTGCCTTACTCTTCATAATAATCATATACATGTTTGCCTTACTCTTCATAATAATCATATACATGTTTGTTTTACTCTTTATAATTATCATATATGTGTTTGCCTTACTCTTCATAATAATCATATACGTGTTTGCCTTACTCTTCATAATAATCATATATATGTTTGCCTTACTCTTCATAATTATGATATACATGTTTGCCTTACTCTTTATAATTATCATATACGTGTTTGCCTTACTCTTCATAATAATTATATACGTGTTTGCCTAACTCTTCATAATAATCATATACATGTTTGCTTTACCTTTCATAATTATCATAAACATGTTTGCCTTACTCTTCATAATTATCATATGTATGTTTGCCTTACTCTTCATAATTATCATATACATTTTTGCCTTGCTCTTTATAATTATCATATACGTGTTTGCCTTACTCTTCATAATAATCATATACGTGTTTGCCTTAGTCTTCATAATAATCATATATATGTTTGACTTACTCTTCATAATTATCATATACATGTTTGCCATTTTCTTCATTATAATCATATACATGTTTGCCTTACTCTTCATAATAATCATATACATGTTTGCCTCACTCTTCATAATTATCATATACAAGTTTGCTTTTCTCTTCATAATTATCATATATGTGTTTACCTTACTTTTCATAATAATCATATACATGTTTGCCTTACTCTGCATAATAATCATATACGTGTTTGCCATACTCTTCATAATTATCATATACATGTTTGCCTTACTCTTCATGATAATCATATATATGTTTGCCTCACTCTTCATAATTATCATATACATGTTTGCTTTACCTTTCATAATTATCATATACATGTTTGCCTTACTCTCCATAATAATCATATGTATGTTTGCCTTACTCTTCATAATTATCATATACATTTTTGCCTTGCCCTTTATAATTATCATATACGTGTTTGCCTTACTCTTCATAATAATCATATATATGTTTGACTTACTCTTCATAATTATCATATACATGTTTGCCATTTTCTTCATTATTATCATATACATGCTTGCCTTACTCTTCATAATAATCATATACATGTTTGCCTCACTCTTCATAATTATCATATACAAGTTTGCTTTTCTCTTCATAATTATCATCTATGTGTTTGCCTTACTTTTCATAATAATCATATACATGTTTGCCTTACTCTGCATAATTATCATATACGTGTTTGCCATACTCTTCATAATTATCATATACATGTTTGCCTTACTCTTCATAATAATCATATACATGTTTGCCTCACTCTTCATAATTATCATATACAAGTTTGCTTTTCTCTTCATAATTATCATATATGTGTTTGCCTTACTTTTCATAATAATCATATACGTGTTTGCCTTACTCTGCATAATAATCATATATGTGTTTGCCATACTCTTCATAATTATCATATACATGTTTGCCTTACTCTTCATAATAATCATACCATGTTTGTCTTACTCCTAATAATTATCATATGCATGTTTGCCTTACTCTTCATAATAATCGTATATATGTTTGCCTTACTCTTCATGTTTGCATTACTCTTCATAATAACCATTAACGTGTTTGCCTTACTCTTCATAATTATCATTTACGTGTTTGCCTTATTCTTCATAATTATCATATACGTGTTTGCCTTACTCTTCATAATTATCATTTACGTGTTTGCCTTACACTTCATAATTATCATATGCATGTTTGCCTTACTCTTCATAATAATCCTATATATGTTTGCCTTACTCTTCATAATAATTCTATTTATGTTTGCATTACTCTTCATAATTATCATATACGTGTTTGCCTTACTCTTCATAATAATCATATATATGTTTGCCTTACTCTTCATGTTTGCATTACTCTTCATAATAATCATTTACGTGTTTGCCTTACTCTTCATAATGATCATTTACGTGTTTGCCTTACTCTTCATAATTATCATATACGTGTTGCCTTACTCTTCATAATTATCATTTACGTGTTTGCCTTACTCTTCATAATTATCATATGCATGTTTGCCTTACTCTTCATAATAATCGTATATATGTTTGCCTTACTCTTCATAATAATCCTATTTATGTTTGCATTACTCTTCATAATTATCATATACGTGTTTGCCTTACTCTTCATAATAATCATATACGTGTTTGCCTTACTCTTCATTATTATCATAAACTTGTTTAACTTACTCTTCATAATAATCATATACGTGTTTGCCTTACTCTTCATAATAATCCTATTTATGTTTGCATTACTCTTCATAATTATCATATACGTGTTTGCCTTACTCTTCATAATAATCATATACGTGTTTGCCTTACTTTTCATAATAATCTTATACATATTTGCCTTACTCTTCATAATAATCATATACATGTTTGCATTACTTCATTATATTATTATCATATATATTGCTTTAGGAGAATATTCACAACTATTTGGTTTCAATATCTTTGACAATCTTGGCAAATGTTCTGTAATATCCAGACCATTGCCAACTGCAATGTTAAAACATGTGTTCTGGTATATCTAGACCATTGCCAATTGCAATGTTAAAACATATGTTCTGTAATATCTACACCGTTGCCAACTGTAATGTTAAAACATGTGTTCTGTAATATCCAGACCATTGCCAACTGCAATGTTAAAACATGTGTTCTGTAATATCTAAACCATTGCCAACTGTAATGTTAAAACATGTGTTCTGTAATATCTAGACCATTGCCAACTGCAATGTTAAAACATGTGTTCTGTAATATCTAGACCATTGCCAATTACAATGTTAAAACATATGTTCTGTAATATCTAGACCATTGCCAACTGCAATGTTAAAACATGTGTTCTGTAATATCTAGACCATTGCCAACTGCAATGTTAAAACATGTGTTCTGTAATATCTAGACCATTGCCAACTGCAATGTTAAAACATGTGTTCTGTAATATCTAGACCATTGCCAACTGTAATGTTAAAACATGTGTTCTGTAATATCCAGACCATTGCCAACTGCAATGTTAAAACATGTGTTCTGTAATATCTAGACCATTGCCAACTGTAATGTTAAAACATGTGTTCTGTAATATCTAGACCATTGCCAACTGCAATGTTAAAACATGTGTTCTGTAATATCCAGACCATTGCCAACTGTAATGTTAAAACATGTGTTCTGTAATATCCAGACCATTGCCAACTGCAATGTTAAAACATGTGTTCTGTAATATCTAGACCATTGCCAACTGCAATGTTAAAACATGTGTTCTGTAATATCCAGACCATTGCCAACTGCAATGTTAAAACATGTGTTCTGTAATATCTAGACCATTGCCAATTACAATGTTAAAACATATGTTCTGTAATATCTAGACCATTGCCAACTGCAATGTTAAAACATGTGTTCTGTAATATCTAGACCATTGCCAACTGCAATGTTAAAACATGTGTTCTGTAATATCTAGACCATTGCCAACTGCAATGTTAAAACATGTGTTCTGTAATATCTAGACCATTGCCAATTGCAATGTTAAAACATGTGTTCTGTAATATCTAGACCATTGCCAACTGCAATGTTAAAACATGTGTTCTGTAATATCTAGACCATTGCCAACTGCAATGTTAAAACATGTGTTCTGTAATATCTAGACCATTGCCAACTGCAATGTTAAAACATATGTTCTGTAATATCTACACCGTTGTCAACTGTAATGTTAAAACATATGTTCTGTAATATCTAGACCATTGCCAACTGCAATGTTAAAACATATGTTCTGTAATATCTACACCGTTGCCAACTGTAATGTTAAAACATATGTTCTGTAATATCTAGACCATTGCCAACTGCAAATTTAAAACATCTGTTCTGTAATATCTAGATCATTGCCAACTGCAAATTTAAAACATGTGTTCTGTAATATCTAGACCATTGCCAACTGCAATGTTAAAACATGTGTTCTGTAATATCTAGACCATTGCCAACTGCAATGTTAAAACATGTGTTCTGTAATATCTAGACCATTGCCAACTGCAATGTTAAAACATGTGTTCTGTAATATCTAGAACATTGCCAACTGCAATGTTAAAACATGTGTTCTGTAATATCTAGACCATTGCCAACTGCAATGTTAAAACATGTGTTCTGTAATATGTAGACCATTGCCAATTACAATGTTAAAACATGTGTTCTGTAATATCTAGACCATTGCCAACTGCAATGTTAAAACATGTGTTCTGTAATATCTAGACCATTGCCAACTGCAATGTTAAAACATGTGTTCTGTAATATCTAGACCATTGCCAACTGCAATGTTAAAACATGTGTTCTGTAATATCTAGAACATTGCCAACTGCAATGTTAAAACATGTGTTCTGTAATATCTAGACCATTGCCAACTGCAATGTTAAAACATGTGTTCTGTAATATCTAGACCATTGCCAATTGCAATGTTAAAACATGTGTTCTGTAATATCTAGACCATTGCCAACTGCAAATTTAAAACATCTGTTCTGTAATATCTAGATCATTGCCAACTGCAAATTTAAAACATGTGTTCTGTAATATCTAGACCATTGCCAACTGCAATGTTAAAACATGTGTTCTGTAATATCTACACCGTTGCCAACTGTAATGTTAAAACATATGTTCTGTAATATCTAGACCATTGCCAACTGCAAATTTAAAACATCTGTTCTGTAATATCTAGATCATTGCCAACTGCAAATTTAAAACATGTGTTCTGTAATATCTAGACCATTGCCAACTGCAATGTTAAAACATGTGTTCTGTAATATCTAGACCATTGCCAACTGCAATGTTAAAACATGTGTTCTGTAATATCTAGACCATTGCCAACTGCAATGTTAAAACATGTGTTCTGTAATATCTAGAACATTGCCAACTGCAATGTTAAAACATGTGTTCTGTAATATCTAGACCATTGCCAACTGCAATGTTAAAACATGTGTTCTGTAATATCTAGACCATTGCCAACTGCAATGTTAAAACATGTGTTCTGTAATATCTAGAATATTGCCAACTGCAATGTTAAAACATGTGTTCTGTAATATCTAGACCATTGCCAACTGCAATATTAAAACATGTGTTCTGTAATATGTAGACCATTGCCAACTGCAATGTGACCATCATATGCAAATTCGTTGACGTTTAAGAGAATCCAAATATCCGTCCCCAGCTTTCCTCTGTTGGTGATATGCTTTTGGTCGACTATAAAAAGAAGGAGCGTATCGCTCATTTAAGATAAATCCCAACACAATAATTAAAACTGCCACAAAATATATCAATTATAAGTTTATTACCGTTTTAATGTAGTAAATGCAATTTGGCAAACACTTGAATTTCTCTGCTTATAGCCCACGATGCTTTTAAATAATCAAAAAGAGATTTGATGTTGATTTCCCTCTGATAAGGCGAGTGCACTAACACATGAAACACATTCGTACACGCTCAAGTTTGAGTTGCATTAATCAAAGATGGGATCGGATATCGTTTTGATGGACGTTTTATTTTATGAAACTCAGATATTATCAAACCGACACCGTAGCTGCGCCACAATGAATCGAGGTTGACAAATGGACAGAGCGGTGAACAGACTGCTGAATATATCTCAGGGGTGTCGGCTTACCGCACTCATTCTAACTAACTGACACTAGTTTTTAATATAAACTAAATATAATGGATGGGGCGTGTACATACTGGTTCCGATTTTTGTATAAACGTTTATGTTAACCAGGAGTCATTTCACGCAAATAGTTAATACGTGTAAACTTACATATTTATGCGTTAACGTGCCGAAAAATATCATTCAATTACATTAAAAGGTAACTCCAACTTAACGAATACAAAATATTGCGATAAGATTATGTCCCCATACATAGGTTTTAACACTTATAGTATGTTTGATATCATGCACTTTGTAACAACATATATCTGGTTGAGGACTAGAAGTATACAATAACACAAACACCATCCCCCACCCACAAAACGAGATTAAACATTAACTACTTCGCATTTTAGAGAATTTGCAGCATAATAATCTCTCCTATTGCCTCTCTCTGCCTGTCTACCTGCCTTCATTCCTTAAAACCTGTCTCCTCTGTCTGTCTGTCTGTCTGTCTGTCTGTCTGTCTGTCTGTCTGTCTGTCTGTCTGTCTGTCTGTCTGTCTGTCTGTCTGTCTGTCTGTCTGTCTGTCTGTCTGTCTGTCTGTCTGTCTGTCTGTCTGTCTGTCTGTCTGTCTGTCTGTCTGTCTGTCGACCTTACTTTGGAAATTGAGTAAAGCTGACAGGCTATATACAGAGCCATGTAGTACAATGACAATACCTGTGAAGATTCTGTGAGTCCATGTTCAAAATGAGGATTGCCATCTTCATATTTAGTTAAACATGCTCTATTTGATTGTATTTATAACAATAGCAGACGGGAAACTATATGTGAGGTTTGGTGTAAAACTGGTTTGCTATATAATGTATATGCCAACACTTGCACGATAACTGTAATACCTATGTGTACAGGAATGAAATATTTCTTAAATGAAAAAAACAAAAGCTTCGACTGTTTAAAAATATATGTCTTAGCATTTCATAATATGTGGTATTGTTATTACAAGCAATATATCAATGAGTTAAGAAACTATCAACATATCACATCAAAACTGTGCAAACTGGCTTATAAACCATATTTAACGTTCTCTGTGTAAACCTTATATCTCGTTTGGATAAGGTAGCCACGTTATAGAGGGAATATGTACCAGTATGGTTTCAAAATTCATATTAATAATTATTGTGTTCGTTTCTATAGGGTTATTTCATATGAAGAGAAATAACTGTGGGTGCGTGTATGTAAGTGTGAGTGCGTGCGCGCTTGTTTGCGTGCGTGCGTGATATCATATTTATCAAAATCACTGTTGATCGTTTTGTCAATTATAAACTCTCGTTATTTATACTATATTTAAACAACCTTTGAATTATTACGTTTTAATTGGTTGTTTTTCATCAATGTATATTATTGTTTGTATGCTCTCCTGGAGGAAATATATACACAGTAACACGGACTTAAAAATCGATAGATAAACATCTCTATGTCATCTTTATTGTGTTGGTTTTCACATTGTTTAACATTTGTTTGAAATGGTTGATTTGAAGTGCAGAGGTATTTAATAATGTGTTCCTACCAAATTTTGTTCCACAAAATTAAACTTTGATAAATCTGTAAAATATGTCCTTAAGTTACATTTAAAATACACGGACCTACTGAGATTTGAACTAGATTACACGGACGTAGTTTGATATTAACTATATCACACGGACGTAGTAAGATTTTTATATTACGCGGGCGTAGTACTTACGAATTGAACTATAATACTCGGACGAAGTAAGAATTGAACTATAATACTCGGACGTAGTAAGGATTGAACTATAATTCTCGGACGTAGTAAGAATTGAACTATAATACACGGACGTAATAAGGATTGAACTATAATACCCGGACGTAGTAAGGATTGAACTATAATACTCGGACGAAGTAAGAATTGGACTATAATACAAGGACGTAGTAAGGATTGAACTATAATACCCGGACGTAGTAAGGATTGAACTATAATACCCGGACGTAGTAAGGATTGAACTATAATACTCGGACGTAGTAAGAATTGAACTATAATACATGGACATAGTAAGATTTGAACTTTAATACACGGACGTAATAAGATTTGAACTATAATACATGGACGTAGTAAGATTTTAACTATAATACACGGACGTAGTGAAATTTGAACTACAATATAAAAACATTGTAAGATTGATTGATTGATTGAATATTTAGCGTCATTTTTATGCCATTGAAGGCTAACTGACGATCAGTTAACCTAACAACTGTTTCCTTGGATTAACCAGTACTCGAGCACACCCCATTTCCGCAAGTAACTGATAACTTTCCCACTTGAACCAGTGGTGAGAGCCGGATCGTAACGAAACACAATGTTGTATATCAATCATCACGGAGACTGTTGCCGGGCGGGGGATTCGAACTCACGACCCCTGGATTGATAGTCAGACGCGTAACCGACTGGGCTAATCGGGCCCGGCGACGTAGTTAGATTTCAACTATAATACACGGACGTAGTGGGATTTAAACTATAATACACGGACGTAATAAAATTTGAACTATAATACACGGACGTAGTGAGATTTGAACTATAATACCTGGACGTAGTAAGAATTGAACTATAATACTATAATACACGGACGTAGTAAGATTTGAACTATAATACACGGACGAAGTGAGATTTGAACTATAACACACCGACGTGGTAAGATTTGAACTATAATACACGGACGTAGTGAGATTCGAACTATAATACACGGACGTAGTAAGATTTGAACTATAAAACACGGACATAGTGAGATTTTAACTAATATACACGGACGTAGTAATATTTGAACTATAGTACACAGATGTAGTGAGATTTAAACTATAATACACGGACGTAGTGAGATTTGAATTACATTGCACGGAAGTAATAAGATTTGAACTATAATACAAGGACGTAATCAGAATTTAGCTATAATACACGGACGTAATAAGATTTGAACTATATTACACGGGTGTAGTGAGATTTTAACTATAATACACGGGCGTAGTGAGATTTGAAATATAATGCACGGACGTAATAAGATTTGAACTGTAATACAAGGATGTAATACACGGACGTAATAAGATTTGAACTATAATACACGGACGTAGTAAAATTTGAAGTATATTACACGGATGTAGTGATATTTGAACTATATTACACGGACGTAGTAAGAATTGAACAATGTTCTACAAAATAAGTGTCCGAAAATCAATATTATGATGGCGTTATATTGACTTCAAACAATATATCCGCATGTTTGTTCAATAAACACCATTTTATGTGATCTATACAACAACTTTATGATTCACTGACATGTAGGCTATTTACAAAATGTATTAAGATATTAAAAAATAATATAGTGAAAAGACTTACCTTTATAATGAAATAGGTCTAATGTACGTCTGTGGGTAAAACTCAATTAGAATCGAATGCCACGACGGCAAACAACACTTCATCAAAATGAATTTCGACAAGACATAAGTACTAAGCAAATGTTCTCACCAATAAATTAAACTTACTGGTTCATCAAGTACACGCCGTTGCTGGTTTCATTTATAAAATATTAGATATACTGTTTGCTTGTCTGTCAACTTTGATGAGGGAAAACACATTTCCTCTTCCTTTCTGCACACACAAACGAGGTATGTGTTTATCTACAGGATCCTAGTCCAACATGTAAACGACTATTGAATCCGTGAATTGTCTTAGTATCGATTTTAATGGTTTGTTGTTGGGTGAATGGGACATACATGTAACACCGTGTTCAACATATCATATGGTTAATATGGCAAGCATTAATATTGGCTGAGATCTCAGAACGAATCTGAGTAGAACCATCGTCCTTCCGAAAATAACCTGCAAACTTTCTCAAATAAAGTGTTTGGACCGAGCTCGAACCCATGACTTCTGCGGTGAGAAATAAGTGATATCGAGCCAGCACATTAGACCACAAGGCCAAAAAAGAAGAATGAATAAAAACATGCTTATTAAGTTACAATTTGTGACAAGATACGGGTGTGTATTTTTTAATAAAATTTTAATAAAATACACAAACATTCCAGTTATCGGTAGGATATTTTACCGAGTATATTTTCATTTTCTTGATGTGAGATTTGTGCTGGACATTTAGCTGATAATTGCAGCTTTATAGCTGATAATTACATCACATAAAATCAACTATCGATAGTCCGTCTTATCTCACTGTCGCATTTCGTTTGATAAATTACAACCGAATTCCACGTATCCCAGCATTTGATGATTTGTTCGCAAATTTTGGATTTAGAAAATGCGAATTACCATTATATATTAGGTTGTTTGGACGTTTTGTGCGCAGACATGATCAAAACGCCAAGATCCTCACCAAACCCACCGTCGCCATTACATTTTATGTAGTAATTTATACCAGTGTATAAGTGGCAGAAGAGGAACGAGACATGAAACAGGCGATCGAGTGGCCCATATGCATTCTCTGTTCAAATATTAAACATTGATTTGTTTAACTTTGATGGCGTAGATGACCACGGTGGGAACATATATATTAGGAGTATAAAAGAAAAACAAACAAATCAAGATTCGAGAACGGTAATATGAACAGTAAATAAGTTTAAGCATTCCTCTGTTCAATGAATCAGAACATTGTTTAGACTTGGTTATTGTTATATATACTATTATCATTATGCATGTTATTAAACAATAATACCTTCAAAACGTCAGTTGGAACAAAGAAGAGTTATAGTGCAAGAACATCTACGACCTTATCATATCGTACAAGAACATCAACGACAATATCATACCGTTACCATACCATACAAGAACAACTAGCACATTATCATACCGTACAAGAACATCTATCACATTATCATACCGTACAAGTACGTTTATCACATTATCATACCGTACAAGAACATCTACCACATTATCACACCATACAAGAACAACTGCCACATTATCATACCGTAGAAGAACATCTACCACAATATCATACCGTACAAGTACGTTTATCACATTATCATACCGTACAAGAACATCTACCACATGATCATACCGTTATCATACCGTACAAGAACATCTACAACATTATCACACCATACAAAAACAACTATCACATTATCATACCTTACAAGAACATCTACCACATTATCATACCGTACAAGTACGTTTATCACATTATCATGCCGTACAAGAACATCTACAACATTATCATACCGTACAAGAACATCTGCCACATTATCATACCGTACAAGAACATCTACCACAATGTCATATCGTACAAGTACAATGTACAATTACATGTACCAGATTATCATAACGTACAAATATATCTACCACATTATCATACCGTACAAGAACATCTACCACATTATCATACCGTACAAGAACATTTACCACATTATCATACCGTACAATACTATACCGTACAGGAACAACTACCGCGTTATCATACCGTACAAGAACATCTGCCACATTATCATACCGTACAAGAACATCTACCACAATGTCATATTGTACAAGTACAATGTACAGTTACATGTACCAGATTATCATAACGTACAAATATATTTACCACATTTTTATACCGTACAAGAACATCTACCACATTATCATACCGTACAAGAACATCTACCACATAATCATACCATACAAATACATCTACCACATTATCATATCGTACAAGAACATCAACGACAATATCATACCGTTACCATACCATACAAGAACAACTAGCACATTATCATACCGTACAAGAACATCTACCACATTATCATACCGTACAAGTACGTTTATCACATAATCATACCGTACAAGAACATCTACCACATTTTCATACCGTTATCATACCGTACAAGAACATCTACCACATTATCATACCGTAAAAGTACGTATATCACATTATCATACAGTACAATATCATACCGTAAAAAACATATACCGCATTATCATGCCGTACAACAACGTCTACCACATTATCATACCGTACAAGTACATCTACCACATTATCATACCGTACAAGAACGTTTACCACATTATCATAACGTACAATACTATACCGTACAGGAACATCTACCGCATTATCACACCGTACAAGAACTTCTGCCACATTATCATACTGTACAAGAACATCTACCACAATGTCATATCGTACAAGTACAATGTACAATTACATGTACCAGATTATCATAACGTACAAATATATCTACCACATTATCATACCGTACAAGAACATTTACCACATTATCATACCGTGCAAGAACATTTACCACATTATCATACCATACAAATACATCTACCACATTATCATACCGTACAAGAAAATCTATCACATTATCATACCGTACAAGTACATCTACCGCATTTTCATACCGTACAAGAACATCTGCCACATTATCATACCGTACAAGAACATCTACCACATTATCATACCGTACAAGAACATCTACCACATTATCATACCGTACAAGTACAGCTACCACATTATCATACCGTACAAGAACATCTACCACATTATAATAACGTACAAGTAAAACTTCCACATTATCATACCGTACAAGAACATCTACCGTATTATCATACAGTATAAGTACATCTTCCACATTATCATACTGTACAAGAAAGTACAAGTACATCTACCACATTATCATACCGTACAAGAACGTCTACCACATTATCATACCGTACAAGAACGTCTACCACAATATCATACAGTACAAGAGCGTCTACCACATTATCATACCGTAAAATAACGTCTACCACATTATCATATCGTACAATAACATCTACCACATCACATACATAATGCATAATACCATACCATACAAGTACATCAACTGCATTATCATACCGTACAAGAACGTCTACCGTACAAGTACATCTACTGCATTATCATTCTGTACAAGATCATCTTCCACATTATCATACCATAAAATAACGACTTCCACATTATCATACCGTACAAGAACATCTGCCACATTATCATACCGTACAAGAACATCTGCCACATTATCATACCGTACAAGAACATCTACCGCATTATCATACCGTACAAGAACATCTGCCATATTATCATACCATACAAGAACATCTGCCACATTATCATACCCTACAAGAACATCTGCCACATTATCATACCGTACAAGAACATCTGCCACATTATCATACCGTACAAGTACATCTACCACATTATCATATCGTACAAGAACATCTGCCACATTATCATACCGTACAAGAACATCTACCACATTATCATACCGTACAAGAACAATTGCCACATTATCATACCGTACAAGAACATCTACCACATTATCATACCGTAAAAGAACATCTGCCACATTATCATACCGTACAAAACATCTGCCACATTATCATACCGTACAAGAACATCTGCCACATTATCATACCGTACAAGAACATCTACCACATTATCATACCGTCAAGAACGTCTTCCACATTATTATACCGTCTACCACATTATCATACCGTACAAGTACAACAACCACATTATCATACTGTACAAAATCGTCTACCACATTTTCATACCGTACAAGAGCGTCTACCAGATTATCATACCGTCTACCACATTATCATACCGTACAAGAACGTCTACCACATTATCATACCGTACAAGAACATCTACCACATTATCATACCGTACAAGAACGTCTACCGCATTATCATACAGTACAAGTACGTCTACCACATTATCATACCGTACAAGTACATCTACCACATTATCATACCGAACAAGAACGTCTGCCACATTATCATACCGTACAAGAACGTCTACCACATTATCATACAGTACAAGAACGTCTACCGCATTATCATACAGTACAAGAACGTCTACCGCATTATCATACCGAACAAGAACGTCTGCCACATTATCATACCGTACAAGAACATCTACCACATTATCATACCGTACAAGAACGTCTACCGCATTATCATACAGTACAAGAACATCTACCACATTATCATACAGTACAAGAACGTCTACCGCATTATCATACAGTACAAGAACGTCTACCGCATTATCATACCGTACAAGAACGTCTATCACATTATCATACAGTACAAGTACATCTACCACATTATCATACAGTACAAGAACGTATACCGCATTATCATACCGTACAAGAACGTCTACCGCATTATCATACCGTACAAGAACGTCTACAACATTATCATACCGTACAAGAACATCTACTACATTATCATACAGTACAAGAACATTTACCACATTACCATACCGTACAAGAACGTCTACCACATTATCATACCGTACAAGAACATCTACCACATTACTATACCGTACAAGAACATCTACCACATTACCATACCGTACAAGAACGTCTACCACATTATCATACCGTACAAGTACAGCTACCACATTATCATACCGTACAAGAACATCTACCACATTATCATAACGTACAAGTAAAACTACCACATTATCATACCGTACAAGAACATCTACCGTATTATCATACAGTATAAGTACATCTTCCACATTATCATACTGTACAAGAACATCTACCACATTATCATACCTTACAAGAACATGATAATAATTTGCAAATCACCGTTGTTTTAACAATATCAATAAATCTAATAAATGATAATTTTAAATTCATAATAAATAAGTACAAACATTTATACTGGAAAATTATTTTTGATTTAAATTTAATTTTTTTTATTAAATTATGTCTTCCGAAACATACTGAAACTGAAAGACATACACATGTTGCATGGGCGCAGCGCATTTGCCTACAATGTAACATGAACATGGTAGAAAGTATGGAGAACTTCACCATCGATATTTTAGACGTTATTATTGACATTGGCCTTTTTTTTAATAAATTTCAAAGTACATGTATTACAAACTTCCAATGAACAATTGATCGAAATTGATATATTTTGCCTTCAAAGTAAATACTTAGCTCTCAGACAGCATGATCAGTTTTATAATTGTAATAACGAATATTTATTAACTTTATTTACGTCTCCGATAATCTTACATGGGTAAATATAATGTAGAAGGTGTTAAAATAGTTCGACAAGATAAAAGAAGATTAAACTCTCATAGTTTGGTGTGCTGGAGCTGGCTATCTGCAAGCTTGAAGGATTACAACATGTGCAGGTAACGAGTTTCACTGTACGATAGTAAGTTGGAAGAAAGAACACTTGTACTAGTCAACCTAGTGCCAATACCTTGATACCCTGTAGTTAGCTTCAACGTAATAACGTATAGAAATAGCGACCATCTCATATTTAATCTTAAAAGGTGGCATACGCGCGCATATGCCCGACTGCTCTAATGTTGTCCAACTTAGTCTTTCTAGCATGTCCAAATGGGAAGTTATTTATGGTCCATCGCTCTGCACGTCTCTGAATTCATTCAAGTTTGTCAATATTGGACTTGGGTGAGTCAAAATCGTGTTGGTATACTGTAACTGTGGGGAACTAAGGTATTGTAGCCAACCTCTGTAATCTTAGGGGACTTTACATTGATGTTCTTCTTGACAAATTCTAGGGAGCTGTTGGCCTTGGCTGCTATCTTGTCTATGTAGGTGTTTCATGGTATGTTATTTGAGGTGGCTACCCCAAGATAACGAGCTCTCTCGAACGATCTGTTTCTTTTGCTAGTATTTCCGCGTAGCCCTTGTATCCCAGTCCAAGCTGTGTACAAGGCAGGAGCAGTTCATTTAAAAATCGTGACATGAAGAGTGGCATCTTTAAATACATTTAGAGGTGTTTGACGCCATTTTCAACACAATAGGCAATGTATGGCATATTAGTTTTATTTATGAAAGAAGTCCTCATTAGAACCACCGTCTTTCCGCAAGTAGATGTAACTGGCAAACTTTCTCACATGAACTTTTTGAACGGAACTTGGCTCGACCCCACTGCAACAGTCAGAAACATGTAGCTGTTAGACTACTCACTCACTTAGAACACTTTCACACAAATGTAAAATAGGACTACTCTGTCATAACAACAGTCTAAGCCAGTTTCGATATATTACATTTGCGGCTGGGTTAAAAATTAAAGTCGAGTTTAATTCCGGTTTTATTTCTAGAGTTAAGAGCGTAAGGAACGTTTAATGGTTAAGGTTTTTTTATGATTTTAGGTTAAGAGCTAAGGACCTAAAATTATTTTTAAAGGAATATATAAGTAATCAAGAGGAAGAGGTGGTTGGGTTAACGGTGAAAGTAAAGGCAATGTCTGCGCCAGGGAATGTTCATAATCATAGTAAGAATTTGTGTTGAACACTTAGGTCATTTAACTTGTTGAACACCCTTTAAGAAAAGTAGGTGTACATTTAGAATAAGATAAAATAAGATGCTGAAAATTTAAATGTTCCAAGTAACATTTCTACGCTCTATTCTCCCATTACTCTGCCAACAAGCATGCTTCTTAATCGACAACTTTAAAAGTGAATTAAGCACCCAGATACAGTAGCCTAAACACATGTGTGTTTATCGGGCCGATGGTAGCTTCCTGTATCCGAGCTGTAACGAACATGAAGAGAAATAAATGGGAGATGGTATTTACAAAAGTAATGAATGATTAACTCAGTGTAGACAAACAATAGCCGTTAATCCATGTTCACGAGCTTATTTAAAGGTTGGAGACGAGAGCATAGAGAGCGAAGGACTAGTCAATTACTCTTATTTAAAACATAAGGTCGGAAGAGTGGTTTCCCTTTAACTTGGCGTCCAAGCACATGAATGTGTTTGTTGTATGATGTTTACCGTGTTTAAGTCATATCGCGACGGTGTCGACTTGAGATAGAATTCTGAACTGGCATGTGGTATGATACTCTACCCAGTAACATTATACTAACATCGGGCCGACCAGACCTTCAACTACCCTCTAAATGCTAAGCGCCAAGCAAGGAAGCTTCTAGTTCCATTGTTCAAGTATTTGGTATGACCCGGCCGGGGATCGAACCCACGACCTTTGAGGCCACCACTCTGCCACTAGTGCACGCTGCGGTATCACATGCATCAACAATAATTTTGGTCAGCTACCACTATTACGTTTTCCATATACTTACATTATAAGTTTTGGCCAATATTTAATTACTGTTAATTTGATAACTCTGAAGTAAATAAAGATTATAAGTCGATACATAAGCATTATTTTGTGCACCCTGCATACAGGAAAAGTCTGGATTAACAGCGTGTTTGTGTTACTTGCCAATATAATCCCTTTAAACCTTATTATATTACTATTTCTAACATTCTATGTTAGACTCAAATGAAAATGTCCATAAATGCAGTCAAAAGTGTCACTTTTTGCCCTCTGAAGTTGGGTACCCCCACTATCAGCTTAAAGAAAAACTAAATGTCACCAATTTTACTATCCATACAGTTCCTTAATAAAATGAATTTAGTCCGTTAAAGAAACACATATTATTTGTATTGACAGAAACATAGTAATGAATTTACATTTCATTGTGATCATTAAAACATTTTGCCAATTTTACATTCTCATCCAAACAAAAGTACTTAGATGTGAACATTAAAGGAACATGATATACATGATTGTTATTCCTTTACCGGGTGTGGACACAACATAAAAGTAGTAATGGTAAGTTTACTATCAAACTATATGCCCTTTACAAGAGCTCAATAGTGACAGCTGTTCATATAAACTGCATTGTGTACACACAGAGGTTGCAGCGTTGTATAACCACAAGTACGCTGTAGTGTGTATGGTGAGGTATAACCACAAGTACGCTGTAGTGTGTATGGTGAGGTATAACCACAAATACTCTGTAGTGTGTATGGTGATGTATAACCACAAGCACGCTGTAGTGTGTATGGTGATGTATAACCACAAATACGCTGTAGTGTGTATGGTGATGTATAACCACAAATACGCTGTAGTGTGTATTGTGATGTATAACCACAAATACGCTGTAGTGTGTATGGTGATGTATAACCACAAGTACCCTGTAGTGTGTATGGAGATGTATAACCACAAGCACGCTGTAGTGTGTATGGTGATGTATAACCACAAGTACGCTGTAGTGTGTATGGTGATGTATAACCACAAGTACCCTGTAGTGTGTATGGTGATGTATAACCACAAGCACGCTGTAGTGTGTATGGTGATGTATAACCACAAGTACGCTGTAGTGTGTATGGTGATGTATAACCACAAATACGCTGTAGTGTGTATGGTGATGTATAACCACAAATACGCTGTAGTGTGTATGGTGATGTATAACCACAAGTACCCTGTAGTGTGTATGGAGATGTATAACCACAAGCACGCTGTAGTGTGTATGGTGATGTATAACCACAAATACGCTGTAGTGTGTATGGTGATGTATAACCACAAATACGCTGTATGGTAATGTATAACCACAAGTACGCTGTAGTGTGTATGGTGATGTATAACCACAAGTACGCTGTAGTGTGTATGGTGATGTATAACCACAAGTACGCTGTAGTGTGTATGGTGATGTATAACCTAAAGTACGCTGTAGAGTGTATGGTGAAGTATAATAACAAATACGCTGAAGTGTGTATGGTGATGTATAACCACAAGTACGCTGTAGTGTGTATGGTGATGTATAATCACAAGTACGCTATAGTGTGTTTGGTGATGTATAACCACAAGTACGCTGTAGTGTGTATGGTGATGTATAACCACAAATACTCTGTAGTGTGTATGGTGATGTATAACCACAAGTACGCTGTAGTATGTATGGTGATGTATAACCACAAGTACGTTGTAGTGTGTATGGTGATGTATAACCACAAGTACCCTGTAGTGTGTATGGTGATGTATAACCACAAGTACGCTGTAGTGTGTATGGTGATGTATAACCTAAAGTACGCTGTAGAGTGTATGGTGAAGTATAATAACAAAAACGCTGAAGTGTGTATGGTGATGTATAACCACAAGTACGCTGTAGTGTGTATGGTGATGTATAACCACAAGTACGCTATAGTGTGTATGGTGATGTATAATTACAAATACGCTGTAGTGTGTATGGTGATGTATAACAACACATACGCTGTAGTGTGTATGGTGATGTATAACCACAAGTACCCTGTAGTGTGTATGGTAATGTATAACCACAAGTACCCTGTTGTGTGTATGGTGATGTATAACCACAAATACGCTGTAGTGTGTATAGTGATGTATAACCACAAGTACACTGTAGTGTGTATGGTGATGTATAACCTAAAGTACGCTGTAGAGTGTATGGTGAAGTATAATAACAAATACGCTGAAGTGTGTATGGTGATGAATAACCACAAGTACGCTGTAGTGTGTATGGTGATGTATAACCACAAGTACGCTGTAGTGTGTATGGTGATGTATAACCACAAGTACGCTGTAGTGTGTATGGTGATGTATAACAACACATACGCTGTAGTGTGTATGGTGATGTATAACAACACATACGCTGTAGTGTGTATGGTGATGTATAACAACACATACGCTGTAGTGTGTATGGTGATGTATAACAACACATACGCTGTAGTGTGTATGGTGAAGTATAATAACAAATACGCTGAAGTGTGTATGGTGATGTTTAACCACAAATACGCTGTAGTGTGCATGGTGATGTATAACAACACATACGCTGTAGTGTGTATGGAGATGTATAACCACAAGTACGCTGTAGTGTGTATGGTGATGTATAACCACAAGTACGCTGTAGTGTGTATGGTAATGGATAACCACAAAAACGCTGTAGTGTGTACAATGATGCATAACCACAAATACGCTGTAGTGTGTACAATGATGCATAACCACAAATACGCTGTAGTGTATACAGTGATGGAAAACCAAAAAATACGCTGAAGTGTGTATGGTGTTGTATAACCACAAATACGCTGTACCGTGTAAAGTGTTGGATAACCACGAATATACTGTAGTGTGTATAGTGATGGATAACCACATATACGATGCAGTGTGTATAATAATGAATAACAACCACGATTACGCTGTAGTGAATATAGTGAGGGTTAACTACAAAGTTGATGTAGTGTGTATAGCAATGGATAACCACAAATACGCTGTAGTGTGTATAGTGATGGAAAATCACGTAAATACTGTAGTATATATAGTGATGAATAACCACAAATACGCTGTAGTGTGTATAACAATGGATAACAAAAATGAGCTGTAGTGTGTATAGTGATTGATAACCACAAATATGCTGTAATGTGTATAGTGATGGATAACCACGATTACGCTGTAGTGAATATAGTGAGGGATAACCACAAATTCGATGTAGTGTGTATAGCAATGGATAGCCACAAATACGCTGTAGTGTGTATAGTGATTGATAACCACAAATATGCTGTAATGTGTATAGTGATGGATAACCACGATTACGCTGTAGTGAATATAGTGAGAGATAACCACAAATTCGATGTAGTGTGTATAGCAATGGATAACCACAAATACGCTGTAATGTGTACAGTGATAGATAACCACAAATACCATGTAGTGAGTATAGTGATGGATTACAGCAAATACGCTGTAGTGTGCATGCTGGTGGATAACCACAAAGACACTGTAGAGTGTTTAGTGATTGATAACCACAAATACGCAATATTGTGTACATTGGTGGATAATCACACAAACGATATAGTGTGTATAGCGGTGGATAACAATAAATTAGCAGTAGTGTGCATACCGACTGATCACTACAAATATGATGTAGTGAGTCTAGTGATGACTCACCACAAATTTGCTGTAGTGAGTATAGCGTTGTATAACCACAAATACGCTATAGTGTGTAGAGTGATGGATAACCACAATTACGCTGTAGAGTTCACAGTGATGGATAACAACGAATACGCTGTATTGTGTATAATGATGGATAACCACAAATATGCTGTAGTGTGTATAGTGATGGATAACCACAAATACGCTGTAGTGTGTATAATGATGGATAACCACAAGTACGCTGTAGTGTCCATAGTGATAGATAACCACAAATACTTAGTGTGATTAGTGATGGATAACTACAAAAACGATGTAGAGTGTAAAGCGAAAGATAACTACAATACGCAGTATTGTGTAAAGTGATTGATAACTGCAATTACGCTGTAGTGTGTATTGCTATGGACAACTACAATACACTGTAGTGTGTATAGCGATGGATAACCACAAATAGGCCGTATTGTGTATAGTGATGGATAACCACAAATACGTTGTAGTGTGTATAATGATGGATAACCACAAATACGAGGTAGTGTGTGCAGCGATGGATAACCACAAATAAGCTGTATTGTGTATAGCGATGGATACCAAAAATATGCTGTATTGTGTATAGCGATGGATAACCACAAATACGCTGTATTGTGTATAGTGATGGATAACCACACATACGCTGTAGTGTGTATAGTGTTGGATAACCATAAATACGCTGTAGTGTGTATAGTAATTGACAACCACCGTACGCTGTATTGTGTATAGTGATGGATAACCACAAATAAACTGTATTGTGTATAGCGATAGATAATCACAAATATGCTGTAGTGTGTATAGTGATGGATAACCACAAATACGCTGTAATGCGTATCATAAATGCTGGATAACAACAAATACGCTGCAGTGTGTATAGTGATTAGTGACCACAAATACGCTGCATTGCGTATAATGATGGATAACAACAAATACGCTGCAGTGTGTATAGTGATTAGTGACCACAAATACGCTGCATTGCGTATAATGATGGATAACCACAAATATGCTGTAGTGTGTAAAGTGATGGATAACCACAAATACGATGTAGTGTGTATAGCGATGGATAAACCCAAATATGCTGTAGTGTGTATACTGATGGATAACCACAAATGGGATGTAGTGTGTATAGAGATAGAAAACCATGATTACGCTTTAGTGAGTATAGTGACGGATAACCACAAATAGGATGTAGTGTGTATAGCAATGGATAACCACAGATACGCTGTAGTATGTATAGCGATGGATAACTACAAATACGCTGTAGTGTGTATTGCGATAGATAACTACACTAAGCAGTAGTGTGTATAGTGATGGATAACCACAAATACGCTGTAGTTTGTATAGTGATAGATAACCACAAATACGCTGTAGTGTGTATTGCGATAGATAACTACAATAAGCAGTAGTTTGTATAGTGATGGATAACCACAAATACGCTTTAGTGTGTATTGCGATGGATAACTACAATACGCTGTAGTGTGTATAGTGATGGATAACCACAAATACGCTGTAGTGTGTATAGTGATGGATAACCACAAATACGCTGTATTGTATATAGTGGTGGTTAACCACAAATACGCTGGAGTGTGTATAGTGATGGATAACCACAAATACGCTGTAGTGTGTATAGTGATGGATAACCACAAATACGCTGTATTATATATAGTGATGGTAAACCACAAATAAGCTGTAGTGTGTATAGTGATGGATAACCACAAATACGCCGTATTGTGTATAGTGATGGTTAACCACAAATACGCTGTATTGTGTATAGTGATGGATAACCACAAATATGCTGTAGTGTGTATAGTGATGGTTAACCAAAAATATGCTGTAGTGTGATTAGTGATGGATAACCACAAATACGCTGTAGTGTGTATTGCGATGGATAACTACAATACGCTGTAGTGTGTATAGTGATGGATAACCACAAATACGCTGTAGTGTGTATAGTGATGGTTAACCACAAATACGCTGTAGTGTGTATAGTGATGGGTAACTACAATACGCTGTATTGTGTATAGTGATGGATAACCACAAATACGATGTAGTGTGTATAACGATGGATAAACTCAAATATACCGTAGTGAAGTGCGTATAGAGATGGATAACCAAATAATAAATTATACGCTGTAGTGTGTATAGTGATTGATAACCACAAATACGCTGTAATGAATATAGCGACGAATAACCACAAATATGCTATAGTGTGTATAAAGATGGATAACCACATAAAAATTATACGCTTTAATGTAGTGTGTCAAGCGATAGATAACTACAATATGCAGTAATGTGTATAGTGATGGATAACCACGAATATGCCTAAGTGTGTATAGCAATGGATAACAACAAATACGCTGTAGTGTGTGTAGTGCTGGAAAACCACGATTTCACTGTAGTGTGCATAACAATGGATAACCACAAATACGCTGTTTTGTGTATAGCGATGGATACCAAAAATATGCTGTATTGTGTATAGTGATGGATAACCACAAATACGCTGTAGTGTGTATAGTTATGGATAACCACAAATATGCTGTAGTGTGTATAGTGATGGATAACCACAAATACGATGTAGTGTGTATAGCGATGGATAAACACAAATATGCCGTAGTGTGTATAGTGATGTAGAATCACAAATAGGCTGAAGTGCGTATAGAGATGGATAACCAAATAATAAATTATACGCTGGAGTGTGTGTAGTAATGGATAACCACAAATACGCTGTAATGTATATAGCGATGAATAACCACAAATACATTATAGTGTGTATAGCAATGGATAACCACGAATATGCCTAAGTGTGTATAGCAATGGATAACAACAAATACGCTGTAGTGTGTGTAGTGCTGGAAAACCACGATTTCACTGTAGTGTGCATAACAATGGATAACCACAAATACGATGTAGTGTGTATAGCGATGGATAAACACAAATATGCCGTAGTGTGTATAGTGATGGATAATCACAAATAGGCTGAAGTGCGTATAGAGATGGATAACCAAATAATAAATTATACGCTGTAGTGTGTGTATTAATGGATAACCACAAATACGCTGTAATGTATATAGCGATGAAAAACTACAAATACATTATAGTGTGTATAGCAATGGATAACAACGAATATGCCTAAGTGTGTATAGCAATGGATAACAACATTTACGCTGTAGTGTGTGTAGTGCTGGAAAACCACGATTTCACTGTAGTGTGTATAACAATGAATAACCACAAATATGCTGTTGTATGTATAGCGATTGATAACCACGATTACGCTGTAGTGTGTATAGCAATGAATAACCACAAATACACTGTAGTGTGTAAAAGGATGGATAACCACGAATACGCTGTAGTGTGTATAGTGATGGATAAACACGATTACGCTGTAGTGTGTATAGCAATGGATAACAACAAATACGCTGTAATGTGTAAAGTGATGGATAACCACAAATACGCCGTATTGTGTATAGTGATGGTTAACCACAAATACGCTGTAGTGTGTATAGTGATGGATTACCACAAATATGCTGTAGTGTGTATAGTGATGGTTAACCAAAAATATGCTGTAGTGTGATTAGTGATGGATAACCACAAATACGCTGTAGTGTGTATTGCGATGGATAACTACAATACGCTGTAGTGTGTATAGTGATGGATAACCACAAATACGCTGTAGTGTGTATAGTGATGGTTAACCACAAATACGCTGTAGTGTGTATAGTGATGGGTAACTACAATACGCTGTATTGTGTATAGTGATGGATAACCACAAATATGCTGTAGTGTGTATAGTGATGGTTAACCAAAAATATGCTGTAGTGTGATTAGTGATGGATAAACACAAATACGCTGTAGTGTGTATTGCGATGGATAACTACAATACGCTGTAGTGTGTATAGTGATGGATAACCACAAATACGCTGTAGTGTGTATAGTGATGGTTAACCACAAATACGCTGTAGTGTGTATAGTGATGGGTAACTACAATACGCTGTATTGTGTATAGTGATGGATAACCACAAATACGATGTAGTGTGTATAACGATGGATAAACACAAATATACCGTAATGTGTATAGTGATGGATAATCACAAATAGGCTGAAGTGCGTATAGAGATGGATAACCAAATAATAAATTATACGCTGTAGTGTGTATAGTGATTGATAACCACAAATACGCTGTAATGTATATAGCGACGAATAACCACAAATATGCTATAGTGTGTATAAAGATGGATAACCACATAAAAATTATACGCTTTAATGTAGTGTGTCAAGCGATAGATAACTACAATATGCAGTAATGTTTATAGTGATGGATAACCACGAATACGCTGTATTGTGTATAGCGATGGATACCAAAAATATGCTGTATTGTGTATAGTGATGGATAACCACAAATACGCTGTAGTGTGTATAGTTATGGATAACCACAAATATGCTGTAGTGTGTATAGTGATGGATAACCACAAATACGATGTAGTGTGTATAGCGATGGATAAACACAAATATGCCGTAGTGTGTATAGTGATGTATAATCACAAATAGGCTGAAGTGCGTATAGAGATGGATAACCAAATAATAAATTATACGCTGTAGTGTGTGTAGTAATGGATAACCACAAATACGCTGTAATGTATATAGCGATGAATAACCACAAATACATTATAGTGTGTATAGCAATGGATAACCACGAATATGCCTAAGTGTGTATAGCAATGGATAACAACAAATACGCTGTAGTGTGTGTAGTGCTGGAAAACCACGATTTCACTGTAGTGTGCATAACAATGGATAACCACAAATACGCTGTATTGTGTATAGCGATGGATACCAAAAATATGCTGTATTGTGTATAGTGATGGATAACCACAAATACGCTGTAGTGTGTATAGTTATGGATAACCACAAATATGCTGTAGTGTGTATAGTGATGGATAACCACAAATACGATGTAGTGTGTATAGCGATGGATAAACACAAATATGCCATAGTGTGTATAGTGATGTAGAATCACAAATAGGCTGAAGTGCGTATAGAGATGGATAACCAAATAATAAATTATACGCTGTAGTGTGTGTAGTAATGGATAACCACAAATACGCTGTAATGTATATAGCGATGAATAACCACAAATACATTATAGTGTGTATAGCAATGGATAACCACGAATATGCCTAAGTGTGTATAGCAATGGATAACAACAAATACGCTGTAGTGTGTGTAGTGCTGGAAAACCACGATTTCACTGTAGTGTGCATAACAATGGATAACCACAAATACGATGTAGTGTGTATAGCGATGGATAAACACAAATATGCCGTAGTGTGTATAGTGATGGATAATCACAAATAGGCTGAAGTGCGTATAGAGATGGATAACTAAATAATAAATTATACGCTGTAGTGTGTGTATTAATGGATAACCACAAATACGCTGTAATGTATATAGCGATGAAAAACTACAAATACATTATAGTGTGTATAGCAATGGATAACCACGAATATGCCTAAGTGTGTATAGCAATGGATAACAACAAATACGCTGTAGTGTGTGAAGTGCTGGAAAACCACGATTTCACTGTAGTGTGTATAACAATGAATAACCACAAATATGCTGTTGTATGTATAGCGATTGATAACCACGATTACGCTGTAGTGTGTATAGCAATGGATAACCACAAATACACTGTAGTGTGTAAAAGGATGGATAACCACGAATACGCTGTAGTGTGTATAGTGATGGATAAACACGATTACGCTGTAGTGTGTATAGCAATGGATAACAACAAATACGCTGTAATGTGTAAAGTGATAGATAACCACGATTACGCTGTAGTGTGTTAAGTGATGGATAACCATAAATACGCTGTAGTGTATATAGCGATGATTAACCACAAATACGCTGTAGTGTATATAGTGATGATTAACCACAAATACGCGATAGTGTTTATAGCGATGAATAACAACAAAAACGCTATAGTATGTATAAAGATGGATAACCACATAAGAAATAATACGCTGTACTGTAGTGTGAAAAGTGATGGACAACCACGAATACGCTGTATTGTGTATAGCAATAGATAACCAAAAATACGATGAAGTGTGTATAGCGATGGATAACCAGAAATATGTTGTAGTGTGTATAGCAATGGATCACCATAGATACGCCGTAGCGTGTATAGTGATGGATAACCACAAAAACACTCTAGTATGTTTAGTGATGTATAACCACGATTACGCTGTAGTTTGTATAGCGGTGGATAACCACGATTACGCTGTAGTGTGTAAAGCAAAGGATAATCACAAATACGATAAAGTGTGTATAGCGATGGATAGCTACGTATATGCTGTAGTGTATATAGTGATGGATAACAACAAATACGCTGTAGAATGTATAGCAATGGATCACCATAGATACGCTGTAGTGTGTATAGTGATGGATAACCACAAATACGCTCTAGTATGTTTAGTGATGGATAACCACGATTACGCTGTAGTTTGTATAGCGGTGGATAACCACGATTACCCTGTAGTGTGTATAGCAATAGATAACCAAAAAAACGATGAAGTGTGTATAGCGATTGATAACTACGTATATGCTGTAGTGTATATAGTGATGGATAACAACAAATACGCTGTAGAATGTATAGCAATGGATCACCATAGAAACGCCGTAGTGTGTATAGTGTTGGATAACCACAAATACGCTCTAGTATGTTTAGTGATGGATAACAACGATTACGCTATAGTTTGTATAGCGGTGGATAACAACGATTACGCTGTAAAGCAATGTATAATCACAAATACGCTGTATGTTTATAGTCATGGATAACCACAAATATGCTGTAGTGTGTAAAGTAAAGGATAACCAAGAATACGATTTAGTGAGTGTTGTGATGGAAAAGCAAAAAAACGCTGTAGTGGGTATAGCAATGGATAACCACAAATACAGATCTGTACGCTATAGTGTGTATAGTAATGAATAACCACGATTACGCTGAAATAATGGTAATGGATATCCACAAATACGCTGTAGTGTTTAAAGTGATGGATAACCACAAATACGCTGTAGTGTGTATAGCGATGGTTAACCACAAATATGCTGTAGTGTGTATAGCGATGGACAACCACAAATACGCTGTAGTGTGTATAGCGATAGATAACCACAATACGCTGTGGTGTGTATAGTGATGGTTAAACACAAATATGCTGTAGTGTGTATAGCGATGGACAACCACAAATATGCTGTAGTGTGTATAGCGATGGATAACCACAAATATGTTGTAGTGTGCATAGTGATTGATAACCGCAAATATGCTGTAGTGTGTTTAGCGATGGTTAACCACAAACATGTTGTAGTATGTATAGCGATGGATAACCACAAATATGCTGTAGTGTGTATAGCGATGGATAACCACAAATATGTTGTAATGTGTATAGCGATGGTTAACCACAAATATGTTGTAGTGTGTATAGCGATGGATAACCACAATACGCTGTAGTGTGTATAACGATGGATAACCACAATACGCAACCACAATACGCTGTAGTGTGTATAGCGATGGATTACCACAATACGCTGTAGTGTGTATAGTGATGGTTAACCACAAATATGTTGTAGTGTGTATAACGATAGATAACCGCAAATATGCTGTATTGTGTGTAGCGATGGTTAACCACAAATATGTTGTAGTATGTATCACAATGGTTTACCATAAATATGTTGTAGTGTGTATAACGATAGATAACAGCAAATATGCTGTAGTGTGTATAGCGATTATTAACCACAAATATGTTGTAGTTTGTATAACAATGGATAACCACAAATATGCTGTAGTGTGTATAAGGAATGATAATCACAAATATGCTGTTATGAGTATAGCGATGGATAACCACAAATATGATGTTGTGTGTATAGCGATAGATAACAACAAATACGCTGTAGTGTGTATAGCTACGGATTACCAAATAAATGCTGTAGTGTGTATAGCAATGAATAACAACAAATATGCTGTAGAGTGTACAGCGTTGGATAACCACAAATATGCTGTAGTGTGATTAGTGATGAATAACCACAATTATGCTGTAGTGTGTATAGTGATGGATAACCACAAATACGCTATAGTATATATAGCAATGGATAACCACATATATGCTGTAGTGTGTATAGCTATGGATAACCACATATATGCTGTAGTGTGTATAGCGATGAATAACCATATATATGCTGTAGTGGGTACAGCGTTGGATAACCACAAATACACTGCAGTGTATATATGTAAAGGTTCTTGGTTCAGCATTGGATATCAACTAATAACCTGCAGTGTATATGTAGAGGTTCCTGGTTCCAGCATTGGATATCTGCTAATACACTGTAGTGTGTATATGTAGAAGTTCCCGATTCCAGCATTGGATATCAGCTAATACACTGCAGTGTGTATATATAGAAGTTCCCGTTCCAGCATTGGACATCCACTAATATACTGTAGTGTGTATATGTAGATATTCCCATTTCCAGCATTGGATATCTGCTAATACACTGCAGTGTGTATATATATATTTAACGGTTCCAGCATTTGATATCTTCTTATACACTGTAGTGTGTATAATGTAGAGGTTCACAGTTCCAGTGTTAGATAACCACAAATATACTGCAGTGTGTATATGTAGAAGTTCCCAGTTCCAGCATTGGCTAACCACAAATACAATGCAGTCTGTATATGAAAAGATTTCCAGTTCCAGCATTGGATATCCACAAATAAGCTTCAGTGTGTATATTCAGAGGTTCCCAGTTCCAGCATTGGCTAACAACAAATACACTGCAGTTTGTATATGCAAAGGTCTCCAGTTCCAGCATTGGCTAACTTGAAATACACTGCAGTGTGTATATGTAGAGGTTTCCAGTTCCAGCATTGAATATCCACAAATATACAGCAGTGTGTATATGTAGAGGTTCCCAGTTCAAGCATTCAATAACAACAAATACACTGCAGTGTGAATATATAGAGGTTTGGATAACCACAAATACACTGCAGTGTATATATGTAGAGCTCTCCAGTTTGAGCATTGGATAACCACAAATACACTGCAGTGTGTATATGTAAAGCTTCCCAGTTCCAGCATTGGATAACAAAAATACACTGCAGTGTGAATATATTGAGGTTTGGATATACCACAAGTATACTGCAGTGTGTATATGTTGAGGTTCCCAGGTCCAGCATTGGATAAAAACAAATACATTGCAGTGCAAATATATAGAAGTTTGGATAACCACAAATAAACTGCAGTATGAATATGTATAGGTTTTCCAGTTCCAGCATTGGATAACCACAAATACATTGCAGTATGAATATGTAGAAGTTCCCGGTTCCAGCATTGAATGACCACAAATACACTATAGTGTGTATATGTAGAGGTTCCCAGTTCCAGCATTGGATAACCACAAATATACTGCAATGTGTATATGAAGAAGTTCGCAGTTCCTGCAATGGATAACCTCAAATAAGCTGCAGTGTGTATATGAAGAGGTTTCCAGTTTCAGCATTGGATAACCACAAATACACTGCAGTGTGTTTATGTAGAGGTTTCCAGTTTTAGCATTGGATAACCACAAATACACTGCAGTTTATATATGTAGAGGTTTCCTGTTCCAGCAATGGATAAACACAAATATACTGCAGTCTGTATATGTAAAGGTTTCCAGTTCCAGCATTGGATATCCACAAATAAGCTTCAGTGTGTATATTCAGAGGTTCCCAGTTCCAGCATTGGCTAACAACAAATACACTGCAGTGTGTATATGCAAAGGTCTCCAGTTCCAACATTGTCTAACCTGAAATACACTGCAGTGTGTATATGTAGAGGTTTCCAGTTCCATCATTGGATATCCACAAATTTACAGCAGTGTGTATATGTAGAGGTTCCCAGTTCCAGCATTGGCTAACCACAAATATGATGCAATGTGTATATGAAGAGGTTCGCAGTTCCTGCATTGGATAACCTCAAATAAGCTGCAGTGTGTATATGAAGAGGTTTCCAGTTTCAGCATTGGATAACCACAAATACACTGCAGTGTGTTTATGTAGAGGTTTCCAGTTTTAGCATTGGATAACCACAAATACACTGCAGTTTATATATGTAGAGGTTCCAAGTTCCAGCAATGGATAAACACAAATGCAATGCAGTGTGTATATGTAGAGGTCTCCAATTCCAGCATTTGATAACCACAAATACACAGCAGTGTGTATATGTAGAGGTTCCCAGTTCAAGCATTCAATAACAACAAATACACTGCAGTGTGAATATATAGAGGTTTGGATAACCACAAATACACTGCAGTGTGTATTTGTAAAGCTTCCCAGTTCGAGCATTGGATAATCATAAATTCATTGAAGTGTGTATATGTAAAGCTTCCCAGTTCCAGCGTTAGATAACAAAAATACACTGCAGTGTGAATATATTGAGATTTTGGATATACCACAAAATTACTGCAGTGTGTATATGTAGAGGTCTCCAATTCCAGCATTTGATAACCACAAATACACTGCAGTGTGTATATGTAGAGGTTCCCAGTTCAAGCATTCAATAACAACAAATACACTGCAGTGTGAATATATAGAGGTTTGGATAACCGCAAATATACTGCAGTGTGTATATGTAGATATTCACATTTCCAGCATTGGATAACTACAAATACACTGCAGTGTGTATATCTAGAGGTTTCAAGTTCAGGCATTGGCTGACCGCAAATACACTGCAGTGTGAATATATAGAGGTTTGGATAACCACAAATAAGCTGCAGTGTGTATATGTAAATGTTTCCAGTTCCAGCATTGGATAACCACAAATACACTGCAGTGTGTATTATGTAGAGGTTCCCAGTTCCAGCATTGGATTACAACAAATATACTGCAGTGTGTATATGTAGAGGTTCCCAGGTCCATTATTAGATAAAAACAAATACATTGCAGTGCGAATATATAGAGGTTTAGATAACCACAAATATACTGCAATATGAATATCTAGAGGTTGTCCAGTTCCAGCATTGGATAACCACAAATACATTGCAGTATGAATATGTAGAGGTTCCCGGTTCCAGCATTGGATGACCACAAATACACTTTAGTGTGTATATGTAGAGGTTCCCAGTTCCAGCATTGGATATCCACAAATATACTGCAGTATGAATTTGTAAAGGTTTTCAAGTTCCAGCATTGGATAATCATAAATACACTGCAATATAAATATGTAAAAGTTTTCCAGTTCCAGCATTAGATAACCACAAATACACAGTAGTGTGTATATGTAAAGGTTTTCCAGTTCCAGCTTTGGATAACCGCAAATACACTGCAGTATGAATATGTAAAGGTTTCCAGTTCAAGCATTGGATAACCACAAATACACTGCAGTATGAATATGTAGATGTCACCAGTTCCATCATTGGATAACAACAAATACACTGCAGTGTAAATATATAGAGGTTTGGATAACCACAAATATACTGCAGTGTGTATATGTAGATTTTCCCAGTTCCAGCATTGGATAACAACAAATACACTGCAGTGTGTATATGTATAGTTTCCCAGTTCCAGCATTGTATAACCACAAATATACTGCAGTGTGAATATATAGAGGTTTGGATAACCACAAATAAGCTGCAGTGTGTATATGTAAATGTTTACAGTTCCAGAATTTGATAACCACAAATATACTGCAGTGTGTATATTTAGGGTTTCCAGTTCCTGCATTCAATAACAACAAATACACTACAGTGTGAATATATAGAGGTTTGGATAACCACAAATATACTGCAGTATGAATATGTAGATGTTTCCAGTTCCAGCATTGGATAATCACAAATACACTGCAGTGTGTATATGTAGAGGTTCCCAGTTCCAGCATTGGATAACAACAAATACACTACAGTCTGAATATATAAAGGTTTGGATAACCACAACTATACAGCAGTATGAATATGTAGATGTTTCCAGTTCCAGCATTGGATAACAACAAATACACTGCAGTGCAAATATATAGATGTTTGGATAACCACAAATAAGCTGCAGTGTGTATATTTAAATGTTTGCAGTTCCAGTATTGGATAATCACAAATACACTGCAGTGTGTATATGTAGAGGTTCCCAGTTCCAGCATTTGATAACCACAAACATACTGCAGTGTGTATATTTAGGGTTTCAAGTTCCTGCATTCAATAACAACAAATACACTACAGTGTGAATATATAGAGGTTTGGATAACCGCAAATATACTGCAGTATGAATATGTAGATGTTTCCAGTTCCAGCATTGGATAACAACAAATACACTGCAGTGCAAATATATAGATGTTTGGATAACCACAAATAAGCTGCAGTGTGTATATGTAAATGTTTGCAGTTCCAGTATTGGATAACCACAAATACACTGCAGTGTGTATATGTAGAGTTTCCCAGTTCCTGCATTGGATAACAACAAATACACTGCAGTGTGAATATATAAAGGTTTGGATAACCACAAATATACTGCAGTGTGTATATGTAGATATTCCCATTTCCAGCATTGGATAACTACAAATACACTGCAGTGTGTTTATGTAGAGGTTTGAAGTTCCAGCATTGGCTAT
The DNA here is from genome assembly GCA_029582155.1 of Panopea generosa. Lineage (NCBI taxonomy): Eukaryota > Metazoa > Mollusca > Bivalvia > Adapedonta > Hiatellidae > Panopea > Panopea generosa. The sequence continues at coordinate 56,624,702 of CM055897.1, forward strand.
CAGCAAATACACTGCAGTGTGAATATATAGAGGTTTGGATAACCACAAATATACTGCAGTGTGTATATGTAGATATTCCCATTTCCAGCATTGGATAACTACAATTACACTGCAGTGTGTATATGTATAGTTTCCCAGTTTCAGCATTGTATAACCACAAATATACTGCAGTTTGAATATATAGAGGTTTGGATAACCACAAATAAGCTGCAGTGTGTATATGTAAATGTTACTAGTTCCAGCATTGGATAACCACAAATACACTGCAGTGTGTATTATGTAGAGGTTGCCAGTTCCAGCATTGGATTACAACAAATATACTGCAGTGTGTATATGTAGAGGTTCCCAATTCAAGCATTCAATAACAACAATTACACTGTAGTGTGAATATATAGAGGTTTGGATAACCACAAATAAGCTGCAGTGTGTAAATGTAAATGTTTCCAGTTCCAGCATTGGATAACCACAAATATACTGCAGTGTGTATATTTAGGGTTTCCAGTTCCTGCATTCAATAACAAAAAATACACTACAGTCTGAATATATAAAGGTTTGGATAACCACAACTATACAGCAGTGTGAATATGTAGATGGTTCCAGTTCCAGCATTGAATAACAACAAATGCACTGCAGTGCAAATATATAGAGGTTTGGATAACCACAAATAAGCTGCAGTGTGTATATGTAAATGTTTGCAGTTCCAGTATTGGATAACCACAAATACACTGCAGTGTGTATATGTAGAGTTTCCCAGTTCCTGCATTGGATAACGTCAAATATACTGCAGTGTATATATGTAGAGGTTCCCAGTTCCAGCACTGGATAACAACAAATACACTGCAGTGTGAATATATAGAGGTTTGGATAACCACAAATATACTGCAGTGTTTATATGTAGATATTCCCATTTCCAGAATTGGATAACTACAAATACACTGCAGTGTGTATATCTAGAGGTTTAAAGTTCCGGCATTGGCTGACCGCAAATACACTGCAGTGTGAATATATAGAGGTTTGGATAACCACAATTATACTGCAGTGTGTATATGTATATGATATTCCCATTTCAAGCATTGGATAACTACAAATACACTGCAGTGTGTATATGTATAATTTCCAAGTTCCAGCATTGTATAACCACAAATATACTGCAGTGTGAATATATAAAGGTTTAGATAACCACAAAAACACTGAAGTGTGTATTATGTAGAGGTTCCCAGTTCCTGCATTGGATAACCACAAAAACACTGAAGTGTGTATTATGTAGAGGTTCCCAGTTCCTGCATTGGATTACAACAAATATACTGCAGTGTGTATATGTAGAGGTTTTCAATTCCAGCATTCAATAACAACAATTACACTGTAGTGTAAATATATAGAGGTTTGGATAACCACAAATATACTGAAGCTAAATATGTAGATATTCCCATTTCCAGCATTGGATAACAACAAATACACTGAAGTGTGTATTATGTAGAGGTTCCCAGTTCCAGCATTGGATAACAACAAATACACTGAAGTGTGTATATGTATAGTTTCCCAGTTCCAGCATTGGATAACAACAAATACACTGCAGTGCAAATATACAGAGGTTTGGATAACCACAAATACACTGAAGTGTGTATTATGTAGAGGTTCCCAGTTCCAGCATTGGATAACAACAAATACACTGCAGTGCGAATATACAGAGGTTTGGATAACCACAAATAAGCTGCAGTGTGTATATGTAAATGTTTCCAGTTCCAGCATTGGATAACAAATACACTTCAGTGTGTATATGTAGAGGTTCCCAGTTCCAGCATTGAATATCCACAAATATACAGCAGTGTGTATTTGTAGAGGTTCCCAGTTCAAGCATTCAATAACAACAAATACACTGCAGTGTGAATATATAGAGGTTTGGCTAACCACAAATACACTGCAGTGTGTATATGTAGAGGTTCCCAGTTCCAGCTTTGGATAACCACAAATAATCAGCAGTGTGTATACGTAATGGTTTCCAGTTCCTGCATTGGATAACAACAAATACATTGCAATGTGTATATGTAGAGGTTTCCAGTTCAAGCATTGGATAACCACATATATATTGCAGTTTGTATATGTAGAGGTTCCCAGTTCCAGCATTGGACAAACACAAATATACTGCAGTGTGTATATATAGAGGTTCCCAGTTCAAGCATTGTATAACCATAAATACATTGCAGTGTGTATATGTAGAGGTTCCCAATTCTAGCATTGGCTAACCACAAAAATACTGCAGTGTGTATATGTATTGGCTCCAAGTTCCAGCATTGGATAACCACAAATATACTGTAGTGTGAATATAAAGAGGTTTGGATAACCACAAATACACTGTATATGTAGAGGTTCCCAGTTCCAACATTGGATAACAACAAATACACTGCAGTGTGTATATGTAGAGGTTCACAGTTCCAGCATTGGATAACAACAAATACACTGTAGTGTGAATATGTAGAGGTTTCAAGTTCAAGCATTGGATAACCACAAATATACTGCAGTGTGTATATGTAGAGGTTCCCAGTTCAAGCATTGAATAACCACAAATACACTGCAGTGTGTATATGTAGAGGTTTCAAGTTCCAGCATTGGCTAACCACATATACACTGCAGTGTGAATATACAAATGTTTGGATAACCGCAAATACACTATAGTGTGAATATGTAGAGGTTCCCAGTTCCAGCATCGGATAACCACAAATATACTGCAGTGTGTATATGTAGAGGTTTTAAGTTCCAGCATTATCTAACCACAAATACACTGCAGTGTGAATATACAGATGTTTGGATAACCACAAATACACTGCAGTGTGTATATATAGAGGTCCAGCAGTTTCAGCATTAGATAACCACAAATATACTGCAGTGTGTATATGTAGAGGTTCCCAGTTTCAGCATTAGATAACCACAAAAACACTGCAGTATGATTATGTAGAAGTTTTCCAGTTCCAGAATTGGATAACCACAAATACACTGCAATATGAATATGTTAAGTTTCCCGGTTCCAGCATTGGATGACCACAAATACACTGCAGTATGAATATGTAGAGGTTCCCGGTTCTAGCATTGGATAACTGCATGGTATTGATGTAATGCGCCAGAAAAGGTTTGGGCATCCTGAAGCCCGTACACACAAATTGTGCCCAATATAATATCACCAATAAAATTGTGTTTTGGGGGGTAAAAAGATAGGAAAAATATTAAAAATCATTGTTTATTGATTGAAACTGACACAAGACAAATTCACAGCTTATTGACAGTGTACATTTAGTGGAATATATATGTATATATTTTATTTCTAAATATAATTTATTTATATCTAGAATGTTTATCACAAACTGATATTAAAATTTTATCAAAAAAAAAAAAGCAATTCATTGGACGGAAATCATTATACAAATTTTGAGATAATAACAATGTTTACAGTAGAGAAAATAAACATTGACATCAATAACCTCATGGTATTTGAATTCATGGTACAGAAATACACATCCATGTACGGGGAACTGGCAGTGAATAATATTTTACAGAAATATATCAACATATTTATTTCCAGTATTCCTTAAAATACACAAAGGTCTTCTGGTGTACCATCACAAGCACATTAGACTGTATTGTATACAGTGTATTATAAACAGAGCATAATCAACAATATTTTGCATTTTTTATATAAAAAAAATGTTTGGTCAATGCATATCTGATTCAGTCAATATATTTTTGTATATTTCAATAAATTTAACAACTGTATATTTATTTAAATGTATCATCAAACATGATTTCAAATCAAAATCTGATATTGCTTTTGAAAATCAAATTGTTTTAAAAATGCACAAACTTTGACTGAAGCATGTGCTCACAATGAAGTACTTTGTGTCCATGTTGACGTCATACCTTTATTATAATATGAGACTTAAATTAGAAAATTTACATAATTAAACTGTTTCACATGACAATTAAGTAAACATACTGTCTAAATTAGAAACTAAACAGAATAAATTTGACAGATTGAGATTTTGTTTTATATTTGCTTAAAACAATATAACATTTCCAGAACCTATAACAACTTTAAAAATAATGACATAATAAACCAAGTTCTGCCACATAATAAACCAAGTCCTGCCACATTTACATTCATATTACAGGCAGTATATCAGGAACATTCTCTATAAATGTTGAAAATAATAAAATTATTTTTAAAATGGTTACAAACCATCTCATTATGATTGTTAAATAAAATATAAATTATTTGATATTTCAAATCCACCAAAACATGGCAAAATAGAGATTTAATCGAAATAAAATCTCCGTTCTAAAATATAGATAACGGGCAACTAATGTCTCACGACCACCTCATCATTTGGACTTTCTAAGATGAAACAAATTACTATATGTAACAAATATGACTGATCAGATGACAGTTAAAATTAAAACAAGTGTCACTCATTTTATACGTTTCAACAGACGCTGCTATATTAAATGGGAAATCTATTCTATTTCTTTGGCCTGGGAAATGGAAATATGGGCTCAGTGAGTATTATATAGGCATGTTACACAGATAAAATATATTCCTGATATACTTCCTTTAAATATTCTTAATCACAGTCTTATATGGAGAGATACAAGGGTCACTTTTTTAAAATTAAAGGTCATTTTGCAATTTCAAAATATAAAAAAAGATGTTAAGATAACATACAACTTTTTTTTTTTTTTTTCAGTACAAGAAATCAATTTTGTTTGAATAGATTGTAAAGATATTAAATTTTCTTTTGATGTCTTATCAACATTACATCAGATAAAAGTTTCATATCCATCAATAACATGTGGGTGTGTTAACCAGATGCGAGTTTTGTATCCATCTATAACATGTGGGTGTGTTAATCAGATGTAAGTTTCATATCCATCTATAACATGTGGGTGTGTTAACCAGATGTAAGTTTTGTATCCATCTATAACATGTGGGTGTGTTAACCAGATGCAAGTTTCATATCCATCTATAACATGTGGGTGTGTTAACCAGATGAAAGTTTCGTATCCATCTATAACATGTAGTGTGTTAACCAGATGCAAGTTTTGTATCCATCTATAACATGTGGGTGTGTTAACCAGATGCAAGTTTCATATCTATCTAAAACATGTGGTTGTGTTAACCAGGTGCAAGTTTCATATCCATCTATAACATGTGGGTGTGTTAATCAGATGAAACTTTCGTATCTATCTATAACATGTGGTTGTGTTAATCAGATGAAAGTTTTGTATCCATCTATAACATGTAGTGTGTTAACCAGATGCAAGTTTTGTATCCATCCATAACATGTGGGTGTGTTAACCAGATGCAAGTTTTGTATCCATCTAAAACATGTGGTTGTGTTAACCAGGTGCAAGTTTCATATCCATCTATAACATGTGGGTGTGTTAATCAGATGAAACTTTCGTATCTATCTATAACATGTGGTTGTGTTAACCAGATGCAAGTTTCATATGCATCTATAACATGTGGTTGTGTTTATCAGATGAAAGTTTTGTATTTCTGTATAATATGTGGGTGTGTAAATCAGAGGAAAGTTTTGTATCCATCTATAACATGTTGGTGTGTTAATCAGTTGAAAGTTTCATATCCATCTATAACATGTGGGTGTGTTAACCAGATGAAAGTTTCATATCCAGCTATAACATGTGGTTGTGTTAATCAGATGAAAGTTTTGTATCCATCTATAACATGTGGGTGTGTTAACCAGATGAAAGTCTTGTATCCATCTATAACATGTGGGTGTATTAATCAGTTGAAAGTTTTGTGTCCATCTATAACATGTGGGTGTGTTAATCAGATGAAAGTTTCATATCCATCTAAAACATGTGGGTGTGTTAACCAGATGAAAGTTTCATATCCATCTATAACATGTGGATGTGTTAACCAGATGAAAGTTTTGTATCCATCTATAACATGTGGGTGTGTTAACCAGATGAAAGTTTCATATCCATCTATAACATGTGGGTGTGTTAATCAGGTGAAAGTATCATATCCATGTATAACATGTGGTAGTATTAACCAGATGAAAGTTTTGTATCCATCTATAACATGTGGGTGTGTTAACCAGATGAATGTTTCGTATCCATCTATAACATGTGGGTGTGTTAACCAGATGAAAGTTTCGTATCCATCTATAACATGTGGGTGTGTTAACCAGATGAATGTTTCGTATCCATCTATAACATGTGGTTGTGTTAACCAGATGAAAGTTTTGTATCCATCTATAACATGTGGGTGTGTTAACCAGATGAAAGTTTTGTATCCATCTATAACATGTGGGTGTGTTAACCAGATGAAAGTTTTGTATCCATCTATAACATGTGGGTGTGTTAACCAGATGAAAGTTTCATATTGATCTAAAACATGTGGGTGTGTTAACCAGATGAAAGTTTCGTATCCATCTATAACATGTGGGTGTGTTAACCAGATGAATGTTTTGTATCCATCTATAACATGTGGGTGTGTTAATCAGATGAAAGTTTCATATCCATCTAAAACATGTGGGTGTGTTAACCAGATGAAAGTTTCATATCGATCTATAACATGTGGGTGTGTTAATCAGATGAAAGTTTCGTATCCATTTATAACATGTGGGTGTGTTAACCAGATGAAAGTTCCATATCAATCTATTATATGTGCTTGTGATAATCTTATCTGTCAAATTTAAAACATGGATTATTTTTCAGAGAGACTAACTGTATCTTGTTCATGAGTTTGTTAAAAACATGAGTAATTTAAAAAGAATTATGAGGTGAATTCCCTAAATATTTATATTGTATAAATCTTGTTTCCTTCTTGTTCAAATTACTGAAATACTTTTTATAATATAACACAACTGCAATATTACTCATACAATTCTACATGTATTTATCAAGTGTATTCATTACTGCCATATCTCCTACATAACTGAAAGGCAGTTACAGCAGTTTTGTCATTTTAATAGCAATAAATCATTGTATGTTTCAGAAAGTTCTTCAAACAGGAAAGAATACATTGTCTGCAATAGATATAAATACACATACTGTGTACCAAAGCCTACCCAGACCTCACACTCTTCCTACATCCATGTCTAAATAGTTTCTTTTTTTGAAAAACAAAACAACAACAACAAAATGTTTTGCAAAATAATACACTTGTTATATAATGTGACAAACAAAAACTTTACAAAGACACAAAACAGTGGCATCCTACCCTCCTAATATATAACAATGGTTGTACATTATAACTAGGATGCAACTATCACAACTTAAGTATGACACACTTCTATGTCGAGCTACAAAGATAAATGAATGAATAAATGTATGATTTAAAATCTGCCATAAAATATATTTGTCAATCAATGTGACCATTTAAGCAACCGGTGGAAGTACAAAATCTGTTATTTTACACATAACTCAATCAAACTGGCTTTAATTCTAATAAGATGAAAACTACAGTTTGATGACAACTGTTTACAGGTATCTTATCAATATAAGTCAGGTAACAGTGGTTTACAGTTCCTGATTTAGCCAGGCACCAGTGATTAAGTGCCTGATTCACTCTTGTACCAGTGACTTACAGTTCCTGATTTAGCCAGGCACCAGTGATTAAGTGCCTGATTCACTCTTGTATCAGTTTAAAACAAACCAATATAAGAAAATAAAGGTTGTCAAAATTGACTTGTTGTAGCCTTAATTGGAAAATGAGTCCTTACGCAAAAAAAAATATTTTATCACATAATTACTTATTCTAGCTTTACTATGCTAAACAAAACTCTTTCAAAATATAAATCTCACTAATAAAGCATTTAAATGAAGATTTTAATACAGTTTCTAATGAGGCAAAAATACAAGCACTTTTTATTGACAAGACAAATCTTTGAAGTTGCAATGTGATATTAATCTAGTATTTTCAATACTTAATAAACATTCTAGCATATTGCTCAACATACAGCAACCATTGAGCAGCCATCATGATAGCATAGTGGGCAACCATCATTCAAGCATAGTGGGCAACCATCATGCTAACATACTGAACATACTGACAAACATGCAGCAACCATCATACTAACATACTGGGCAACAATATTTCTAGCATACCCGGCATACATCATGCTAGCATACTGGGCAACTATCATGCTAGCATACTGGGCAACTATCATTCTAGCATAATAAGCAACCATCATGCTACATGTAGCATACTGATTAACATTCAGCAGGCATCATGCTAGCATACTGATCAACATGCAGTAAGCATAATGCTAGCATACTGATTAACATGCAGCAACCATCATGCTAGCCTACTGATCAACATGCAGCAAGCATAGTGCTAGCATACATGCAGCAAGTATTATGTGAGCGTACTGATCAACATGCAGCAAGCATAATGCTAGCATACTGATCAACATGCAGCAAATATCATGCTAGCATACTGATTAACATGCAGCAAGCATAATGCTAGCATACTGATAAACATGCAGCAAGTACCATGCTAGTATACTGATTAACATGCAGCAAGCATCATGCTAGCATACTGATCAACCTGCAGCAAGCATAATGCTAGCCTACTGATCAACATGCAGCAACCATAATGCTAGCATACATGCAGCAAGTATCATGTGAGCATACTGATCAACATGCAGCAAACATAATACTAGCATACATGCAGCAAGTATCATGCGAGCATACTGATTAACATGCAGCAAATATCATGCTAGCATACTGATTAACATGCAGCAAGCATCATGCTAGCATACTGATTAACATACAGCAAGCATAATGCTAGCATACTGATAAACATGCAGCAAGTATCATGCTAGCATACTGATCAACATGCAGAAAGCATAATGATAGCATACATGCAGCAAGTACCATGCTAGCATACTGATCAACATGAAGCAAGTATCATGTTAGCATACTGATCAACATGCAGCAAGTATCATGTTAGCGTACTGATCAACATGGAGCAAACATAACACTAGCATACATGCAGCAAGTATCATGTGAGCATACTGATCAACATGCAGCAAACATAATGCTAGCATACATGCAGCAAGTATCATGTGAGCATACTGATCAACATGCAGCAAACATAATACTAGCATACATGCAGCAAGTATCATGCGAGCATACTGATTAACATGCAGCAAGTATCATGCAAGCATACTGATCAACATGAAGCAAGTATCATGCTAGCATACTGATCAACATGCAGCAAGCATCATGCTAGCATACTGATTAACATGCAGCAAACATTTGTACATGTGCATCATTTCATCATTCTTATACAATGGTAATATAGTTGAAAACTTTATTCTAACAATGACAGCATAGAACAAAATAGTGTTAATAATGATTTATAACATGGTTAACTTGAATACAGTATGATGATGAACCTTTGATAAAAGGTAAAGGTCTTCAGAATGATGCAGACGCAAGACCAATTATAGGAAGTTGAGAATCAACCCAAAGTGATGAGAAACTGTTTCCTTGTAAATTCTCCTGAATCAAGTTTCGCCAACAATTAGTAAATACTTATTACCTTAAAGGGAATATAATTATCAGGATATTTCAAAATTTTAAAATTGGCTAAAACATTTTTTTTCCAATATTCATGCCTATATATTATCTCACTATATTGCCAAAAGTATATCTATTGAAACATGCCAAAATAATATTTTCAAACAGGATTTCCTAACTTGAGCTATATCATTCTAGGTTAGACTAAAATAGATTTCCTGCATAAAATTGCAACATATTTTGTGACATATTAAACGAGTCACATAATTTCATTTTGATTTCAATTTGATCCATTATACATATAGGTTTACCCGTAATAAAAATTAATTTTATCTTAGAAAGAGTCCGAATGACAATGCAAAGGTCGTCAATTAATATTTAAGTACTGTCTATTTATTGAATGGGAATTTCCTTTCAAGTTTACCACTCAAATTTAAATATCGTTTTATCATGTTTTGGTGGATTTGACATACCAAACCATTCAGATTTTATTTATTAATGACAACCGGATGCTTTTTATACATTTTGATAATTATTTTATTTTCAAGACATCCATAGTGTTTATTTCCTCATGTTCTACTCCCTTTAAGACATGCAGAAACACACACTTATTTAAGTATAACAAACTTAACTGTCTATATAAAGATTTACACTTTAAGTTGTTACCAAGTATCTGTTAAAAGTTAGAGTAAATCTTGGTGGCCAGAGTGTATAATTTGTGCATGAGGAACATATCCAGACTAAGGTCAAGGATTCTATTTTGAATTTTCAGGTATTATCTATCAAAATACACTTAAATAATACATTGAGATATTCCTGTATAATACATTCTTTAACTTTTACATATTTTTAGAACAATATATAATTATAATCTAAGGTGTAGTGTGTGTGTATAGATATGATATATATTCCTCTGTATGGGAACATAAACCTGATATGAGATAAAAAAAAAAAGCGCAGTGAACCCAAAAGGTAAAATAATTATGCATGGCCTTGCTTGGTAATATTCAGTTTACACAAAAGTTTTATTTTACCGGTGAAAGTCAACTAAATCGGATTTCATAGAAAATAAAGAATATGAAAACTGTGTTTGAGATAGATGTAATATTACAGGAACTTTAAGATGATTGCAGCAGGATCCATATATACAACCTTTCAAAACAACAAATTACAGGAACTTTAAGATGATTGCAGCAGGATCCATATATACAACCTTTCAAAACAACAAATTACAGGAACTTTAAGATGATTGCAGCAGGATCCATATATACAACCTTTCAAAACAACAAATTACAGGAATTTAAGATGATTGCAGCTGGATCCATATATACAACCTTTCAAAACAACAAATTACAGGAATTTAAGATGATTGCAGCTGGATCCATATATACAACCTTTCAAAACAACAAACTTAACATCACATATACTACATCTGCAGTCATTCTAATTATCACAAAATAACAAAGAAGCCCATAATTTATCACAAAATATGCAAGCACAATTAATGATTATTATAAATGTATATGAGCTAGAGCACTTTCGAAGGTGTTAAAACACAAATCACTGGGGTATATTCTATATACACATTTCAATTTGTGATCGAAGTACAAACTGAGATCACATATATATGACTATTTAAAGATTTAAAGATAAATATGTGACTTAACTTGTACACAACCATTTTTATTTAACGGACAATTTGATTTTGAAATTGAGAATTCCTAAGTTTTATTTTTATATATTTGGTGACGAATGAATTTACTGAAAAGTGACTAACATCAGCCAGTCTACACATAAATGTCATTTAGGTCTATCCTTATAAACTAAAAATAGTATTTGAAACACATGTCAAAAAAATTTGTACTTATAGACTCAGTTTTTTTAAAAAAGGAGCACAATTTTGAAGTTTAACTTAAGTTCACATGAAAGTCACATTTGACATGGATATAGATAAACAAAAATAACAACAGGAGGATTACAACAAAACATAAAATAACAACAATGATGATGATATCACAAAATGGTTAACAGAATACTCTTTATCACAATTTTAATATTTGGACGCCAGTTTGACAGGCTCTGAGAGCCTTGGAGACAAACAATCAAAAGTCTCCTTCCTCAAGTCATTTACAGAAGAAATAGTGTTTACTTTAAAACAGAATTCATGTTAAGAGGAGAAGACCTTATGCGTATGATAGTTATTTTGTATGTTAAGAGGAGAAAACCTTATGCGTATGATAGTTATCATGTATGTTAAGAGGAGAAGACCTTATGCGTATGATAGTTATCGTGTATGTTAAGAGGAGAAAACCTTATGCGTATGATAGTTATCATGTATGTTAAGAGGAGAAGACCTTATGCGTATGATAGTTATCGTGTATGTTAAGAGGAGAAAACCTTATGCGTATGATAGTTATCATGTATGTTAAGAGGAGGAGACGTTATGCATATGATAGTTATCGTGTAGGTATGTTAAGAGGAAAAGACCTTATGCGTATGATAGTTAGCGTGTATGTTAAGAGGAAAAGACCTTATGCGTATGATAGTTATCATGTATGTTAAGAGGAGAAGACCTTATGCGTATGATAGTCATCATGTTTGAGCATGAAGATCTTTCCTAACTGACCTGTAATACACTTGTGCAGTTGAAGAGCAGCAGAGCCAAAGTGCTGGGCATTTTACGCATCAATGACCTACGGTACTGTGGAAGCGTGAGAGTTTTACTTCAAGCCAAATGTAGTTCTGCCTTTGGCTAGGGAGTATTGCATCTATCTATAATCAATTGATACTGCAACACCCACTCATGAGGATTCAATAATGTGCAGGCACATAGTGCACAGGCTTAATGTTTCACTGATAAACACAGAAGTTCAGTGAGATGTTTTACGTGCACTGGGTATGACTCATCCTGTACACAGGACGATTGCTCTAAATCCCTCCGAAGGATTTGCATGCTTCCACAGTACCTTGCGCAACTAATGCACATGCAATGGGTGTGCATTTGAAATATGTCAGATGAAATCCCAACAGGAATCAAGCAGGGAATCTCTGGGTCTTGTAACAACTGAGACAGAAAAACTCAACAACAACACCAAAATGGTCCCAAGGCCAAAGGTTCTTAGCAGGTCTTTTACCAGCAAAGTGTTGCTTCAGAACCTGAGCTTTACAGAGGAGTACCTGCTGAGTCCTGGGCTCTACAGAGGAGTGCCTGTTGAGTCCTGGGCTCTACATAGGAGTGCCTACTGGGTCCTGGGCTCTACAAAGGAATGCCTGCTGAGTTCTGGGCTCTACAGAGGAGTGCCTGCTGAGTGTCTGGCTGAGTTCTGGGCTCTACAGAGGAGTGCATGCTGAGTGCTGGGGCTCTACAGAGGAGTGCCTACTGGGTCCTGGGCTCTACAAAGGAGTGCCTGCTGAGTTCTGGGATCTACAGAGGAGTGCCCTACTGGGTCCTGGGCTCTACAAAGGAGTGCCTACTTGGTCCTGGGCTCTACAGAGGAGTGCCTGCTGAGTTCTGGGCTCTAAGGAAGAGTGCCTGCTGAGTTCTGGGATCTACAGAGGAGTGCCTACTGGGTCCTGGGCTCTACAGAGGAGTACCTGCTGAGTCCTGGGATCTACAGAGGAGTACCTACTGGGTCCTGGGCTCTACAAAGGAGTGCCTGCTGAGTTCTGGGATCTACAGAGGAGTGCCTACTGGGTCCTGGGCTCTACAAAGGAGTGCCTGCTGAGTTCTGGGCTCTACAGAAGAGTGCTTGCTGATTCCTGGGCTCTACAAAGGAGTGTCTGCTGAGTTCTGGGATCTACAGAGGAGTGCCTTCTGGGTCCTGGGCTCTACAGAGGAGTGCCTGCTGAGTTCTGGGTTCTACAGAGGAGTGCCTGTTGAGTTCTGGGCTCTACAGAGGAGTGCCTGCTGAGTTCTGGGCTCTACAGAGGAGTGCCTGCTGAGTCCTGGGCTCTACAGAGGAGTGCCTGCTGAGTCCTGGACTCTACAGAGGAGTGCCTGCTGGGTCCTGGGCTCTACAGAGGAGTGCCTGCTGGGTCCTAGGCTCTACAGAGGAGTGCCTACTGAGTCCTGGGCTCTACAAAGGAGTGCCTGCTGAGTTCTGGGATCTACAGAGGAGTGCCTACTGGGTCCTGGGCTCTACAGAGGATTGCCTGCTGAGTCCTGGGATCTACAGAGGACCTGGGCTTTACAAAGGAGTGCCTGCTGATTCCTGGCCTAGTGGGTACATGTAACATAATTACAGCTGACTAGTGCATAACACGTGCAAGGGAAATTTACAATGTCATTGGTGAATGTGATATTGACAGACAGTTGTGTAAATTCTTTCAATAATCTTGTGACACTAAATATTATTAATTCTTTCATTGAAGCCAAGGTCAACTTTGAATCTGGTGGCACAAACTTCCTGCCCGTGGAGTCTATTATATAATGTAGAAGTGGCTGCAGTACATAAATAAACGTGCTTGTTTTGTGTTAAAATAAACACTTTTTCTTTCAGTGATGAAAAATCAAATTAATTTTTATCTTAAAGAATAGAATAACTTGATAGATGTATTTACTTTTTGTACATCATACTCACCTTATATTTATATATATAAAACTCAACTTTCTTTAAGTGAAGATTATCAGAATTTTTGCAAAATTTTAAAATTGGCAAAAAAGTTCCAATATATCACGACCATACTCCTCAAGTTTGTATTGCCATAATGATATCTTATAGAACATTCCAAAATATTTCATCAAAAAGAAATTTCCTAACTTGGCCGAATTTCGTCCAGGTTAGTTTAAATAGTAGAAAAGATTTCCGACTGAGAGATGTAACATATTTTGTGACAAATCAAACGAGTCATGTGATTTCATTTTAATTTTAATTTAATGATCTGGCATATTGGTTGCATATCATTGAATTTATTTCATCTTAGCAATTGTCCAAATGACAAGGTATTTGCTGAAATACTACCTTTAAAATTTGAAAGTTGAAGTTTTATATTAAAAAAATCTAACAAAATGAGCATTATATATCGCTATGTCAGAGCAAACTGTCAGATCCAAAACATGGTCTTACAAGTATAACAATCTCTTTTATTTCTATAAAACAATGTTTTTATAAAATTGATCAATATTCAGACTCTGGTATTTTAGTTGTTTTCTCATAATTACTTAAAGAAGATGATACCCCTTAAAATATTCATATCCATTTGAATAATGTGCCATGGAAATTTTAAATTCATTTTACCAGTTCACATGCATATCCTAATATCACATGTTACCTTGGTAATATATGTTGACTTTGGGTATCGGATTCAAGGACACCCATTCTTAATTCCTTGCTGAGGAATTTTGAAAAGTTCTTCCGTTATATGTCTTCGATGTTACCACTTTAACAAATCCCAACTGTGGAGATGATATCATCAAGTCTTTCAGTCAGATATAAATGGAATTCTTTACACTATGTTTAGTGTCATTTTAGTTGGGATGTATAATTAGTTATTTGATTTTTAAAATGTAAAAATCGGGAAAATTTATCCCCTACGTCAGTTCCAGTTTAGCTCTCACGGAAGTTGAACTGTGTCAAACAGTTGATGAACTTCCTGCAAACGGATGCTGACCTTCATCTGCTTCATTAGCTCATGGTGCCACATACCTACATGGCGGATCTCGGGCACCAGGCTGAATAGCTCTGTTATGCGCAATTTCACATCCATGCCTTTGGCTGAAAAGATAAATGTACAAATCCAGCTGCTTGTGTATCTCACAGTGTGTGTTGTATATTAATACAATGTATTTTGAAACATTCAATACAATATAGTTATAGGAGAGAGAGAGAGAGAGAGAGAGAGAGAGAGAGAGAGAGAGAGAGAGAGAGAGAGAGAGAGAGAGAGAGAGAGAGAGAGAGAGAGAGAGAGAGAGAGAGAGAGAGAGAGAGAGAGAGAGAGAGAGAGAGAGAGAGAGAGAGAGAGAGAGAGAGAGAGACGAGAGAGAGAGAGAGAGAAGAGAGAGAGAGAGAGAGAGAGAGAGAGAGAGAGAGAGAGAGAGAGAGAGAGAGAGAGAGAGAGAGAGAGAGGAGAGAGAGAGAGAGAGAGAGAGAGAGAGAGAGAGAGAGGAGAGAGAGAGAGAGAGAGAGAGAGAGAGATATGTTACTTACAAAGTAGGTAAGAACTGAAGTGCTGAAGTGACTTTTCTCCTAGCTTCCTCTATCACTTCTGGATAACTCAGGTCAAGGGAAATCTAAAAAGATATACACAGTACAAAGCATATTTATTTACTCCTGTTACAGCATGAAATGACAAGTTACATCAGTGTCATGTAGTTGTCCAGTTGCACTGGCTGTAGACATTCATATAATACTGCAAAGAGAATATAATCTAAAAAAATAGTTCCCGATGTTAAATTATTTACCAGTAATTTAAGTCTAAACCAAGCAAAACCTTTTTAAAATCTATTATGACAGGACTGTTTCAGACATAGATGCTATGTGCAAATACTCAAATTTCAATTTTCACATAAAAAATAGATTGAATCAATCCCATGCGCAATTGTTTATCAAAGGCAGATGACACTCCAAGTTTAGATTTTCCCCACTTTGACAGCTGACTGTTGATCAATGATTACAATGCAATTTCAATGCACATCCTTCCACAGTAATCAATCTTACTTTGAAATCAGTAGAAAACAATCCAATAAAATATTCATAAACCTGCTTTCTACTCTGGTATCAACACAGCCTCATGGGTTATGAATAACTATAGATGTTACCTGTCAACTTGAAAATAAAAGAACCTATAGATTAAATTTCATAACTAATAAATAAAACTATTTTGAGCTAATTGATTGGTTTAAATTCATTATTATGTCTGAAACGTTGTAGTAGAGAGTTCATTAACCATTAATAGTAATTGGCTAACTAACACTTAAAACTCTTACTATTGAAATAGAACACTTTCATTATATTTAATAATTCATTTTGTTAAAGACCAACAATAAATCTTGATATAATTGGATGGATTTATTGTACAACTAATTACCTGTCATGGACAACCAAGGTCTATTTTCCAAACTAACTACTGAATCTTCAATCATTTTTAAAATAAACAAACAATGCTAATTTTGTTTGTAATGTTAGAATAACATCTACAATTTGAGCACAATGACTTGAAGGTATTATGTTGCTGTTTTTTAATGTTTTTTTTATAAGAAATCAGTACTATGTTGTTGTACACAAGTTATCAGAAACTCCTGACCATCACTGTGTTAGCTATTGTTAAGCATTATTTAATTAGTTAGCTATGTGGAATTGTTTGCTATTAAGTAATGTAATCAAACAACTTAATAATGTCCATTTCCTTCTGTAATAACATGACTATCAAGAGTGGTACCAAGGGAACGTGGTAAGACAGAAGACATTTATCAGTTTGCATTTATATCAATATTCCACATCAAATAAACCACATTTCAGAGCAATCGACCAGATGCCTTTGCCAGACAACACTAGGTGTACGCAACATTCCAGAGCAATAGACCAGATGCCTTTGCAACAACACTAGGTGTACGCCACATTCCAGAACAATCGACCAGATGCCTTTGCCAGACAACACTAGGTGTATGCAACATTCCCAGAGCAATCAACCAGATGCCTTTGCCAGACAACACTGGGGATGCAACATTCCAGAGCAATTGCCCAGATGCCCTTTGCCAGACAACACTAGGTGTATGCACCATTCCAGAGCAATTGACCAGATGCCTTTGCCAGACAACACTAGGTGTAAGCAACATTTCAGAGCAATCGACCAGATGCCTTTGCCAGACAAAGTTAGGTGTACGCAACATTCCAGAGCCATCAACCAGATGCCTTTGCCAGACAACGCTAGGTGTATGCAACATTCCAGAGCAATCCACCAGATGCCTTTGCCAAACAACACTAAGTGTACGCCACATTCCAGAGCAATTGACAAGATGCCTTTGGCCAGACAACACTAGGTGTATGCAACATTCCAGAGCAGAGCAATAGACCAGATGCCTTTGCAAGACAAACACTAGGTGTATGCAACATTCCAGAGCAATCAACCAGATGCCTTTGCCAGACAACACTAGGTGTATGCAACATTCCAGAGTAATAGACCAGATGCCTTTGCCAGACAACACTATGTGTACGCAACATTCCAGAGCAATTGACCAGATGCCTTTGCCAGACAACACTAGGTGTAAGCAACATTTCAGAGCCATCAACCAGATGCCTTTGCCAGACAACGCTAGGTGTATGCAACATTCCAGAGCAATCCACCAGATGCCTTTTGCCAAACAACACTAGGTGTATGCCACATTCCAGAGCAATTGACAAGATGCCCTTGCAGACAACACTAGGTGTATGCAACATTCCAGAGCAGAGCATAGACCAGATGCCTTTGCCAGACAACACTAGGTGTATGCAACATTCCAGAGCAATCAACCAGATGCCTTTGCCAGACAACACTAGGTGTATGCAACATTCCAGAGTAATCAACCAGATGCCTTTGCCAGACAACACTATGTGTATGCAACATTCCAGAGCAATTGACCAGATGCCTTTACCAGACAACACTAAGTGTACGCCACTTTCCAGAGTAATCGACCAGATGCCTTTACCATACAACACTAGGTGTATGCCACATTTCTAAGCAATCGACCAGAGGTTTTTGCCAGACAACACTAGGTGTATGCAACATTCCCAGAGCAATCAACCAGATGCCTTTGCCAGACAACACTGGGTGTATGCAACATTCCAGAGCAATTGACCAGATGCCTTTGCCAGACAACACTAGGTTACGCCACATTTCAGAGCAATCGACCAGATGCCTTTGCCAGACAACACTAGGTGTATGCCAAATTCCAGAACACTAGACCAGATGCCTTTGCCAGACAACATTAGGTGTACGCCACATTCCAGAGCAATTGACCAGATGCCTTTGACAGCCAACACTAGGTGTACACCACATTCAGAGAAATAGACCAGATGCCTTTGCTAGCCAACATTTGATGTACGCCACATTCCAGAGCAATCGACCAGATGCCTTTGCCAGACAACACTAGGTTACACCACATTCCAGAGCAATTGACCAGGTGCCTTTGCCAGACAACACTAGGTGTATGCCACATTCCAAAGCAATCGACCAGATGCCTTTGCTAGCCAACACTAGGTGCACACCACATTCCAGAGCAATTGACCAGATGCTTTTGTCAGACAACACTAGGTGTATGCAATATTCCAGAGCAATTGACGAGATGCCTTTGCCAGAAAACACTAGGTGTATGCAACATTCCAGAGCATTCAACCAGATGCCATTGCCAGACAACACTAGCACATCAGAGGTACCAGAATATAACATATCAGATGTCCCATGATATTACACATCTGAGGTTCCATGATATAACACATCTGAGGTCCCAGGAGGTAAGACATCTGAGGTACAAGGAAACACATCTGAGGTACCAGAATATACACATCAAAGGTACCAGGATATAACACATCAGAGTACCAGAATTTAACACATCAAAGGTACCAGGATATAACACATCTGAGGTACCAGAATATAACACATCAAAGGTACCAGGATATAACACATCTGATGTACCATTACGTGTAAATGACACACCTGACGTACAGGATATAACACATCTGAGGTACCAGAATATAACACATCAAAAGGTACCAGGATATAACACATCTGATGTACCATTACGTGTAAATGACACACCTGACATACCAGGATATAACACATCTGAGGCTGCAGGATAAAACTAATTGAGGTACCAGAATATAACACACCTGAGGCCAAAGAATATGACATTGCTATGTTAATAATCATCAGTATTATACAGTTTTTAATATCACCTAAGTGTAACATAAATATTCACCTGTGGCGAGGAAGAGAAGGGCGGAGAGTGCTGCAACTTCATACAATCCATGTTGGTAGCGTGGACCTTCTCTCCAATTTCCACTAATCGCACCTTAAATGGGTAGAAAGGATTCTGTTGGTTGATGTGCCAGTACCAGAAGTCAGAAAAGTTCTTCTCTGTAGGGTTGTATCGCTGGTTCCCTGCCATCAGGAGGGCACACATAAAGCCAACATCTTACATAGGAATGTCTTGTCTTCTGGATGTAAGTTGCTGAAACCTGGAACAGACAAGATATTGGTGCAACCGATGGATGCTTCCAGAACAAGTGCTTGATTGAGCAGTAGCTGCATTGTTTGTAAAGGGAGAGGGATGTAAAGGGAAGATATTTTTTTGGAACAGATTGATGGTGCATCCACACACTGACCTCTATCCATGTTTCAAGTCCCACTGGATTCCCTTCTACAGTACTGAAGATCAAAACAAGGATTTGGTAATGGACAGAGTCAGAGGGCAATCAGATGGCTGTTAGGTGTGGCAAACTACACTTTTTTATTTATTATAAGAAATTATAGAAAAAAAAGAGTTTTATCAACATATGACCTTGTCCTTTATTCATTTACAATCTAGCTAATAGATGTACAATACATGCATTATCACTGTTTGCTTCCTAACTAGAATATAATCAACTATTCTTAAATATGGAGCTAGGTTATTCCCCTTTACCTAAATGTGTACATTATTGTTCATGCATACCCACCATTTTGGGAGATTTTAGTTTCTCCACTTGCATGAAAGAAACATTTTAACAATAATTCATTAAAACTGATGTTCCTGTGAAATTTAACATTTAATTTCTAGTTCCATTTAGTGTTTTAAAATTGTGAGAAATGAATAATCATTTCTATCTTAACTACAAGCATTTTAAAATTTGAAGTTAACATTAATCTGTTAAATATCAAAGATGAATATCATTACTAAATCATACCTGGTATTTGTGAAGCAAACTTGACACCGGCTGACGTATTTTGACAATACGGAGTTGAATCTGCTGCCAGTTGCGACCATCCTGAAACAATGGAGTTTCATTACACATAATACATCAAACTCATAGAAATAGCACGGGAAAAAAAAGAATTTTATCAAGGAAAAAATAATGGGAAGAAGAGAAAATCAAGGAGAAATAACATCAAGGAGAAATAACAGGAAGAAGAGAAATATCAAGGAGAAATAATGGGAAAGAAAGGAATATCAAGGAGAAATAACTGAAAGAAAGGGAAAACAAGAAGAAATAACTGGAAGAAAGGGATATCAAATAGAAGCAACTAAAAGAAAGGGGTATCAAAGAGAAATAACTGAAAGAAAAGGGGAACAACAAGAAAAAAATAATAAGAAGAAATGGATATCAAGGAGACCCGACTGAAAGAAAGGGGGTATCAAGGAGAAACAATTGAAAGAAAGGGGTATCAAGGAGAAACAACTGAAAGAAAGGTGTATCAAAGAGAAACACTGAAAGAAAGGGATAACAAAGGAAAAATAACTGAAATAAAGGGATATCAAGGAGAAATAACTTGAATAAAAGGATATAAAGGAGAGAAAAAACTGGAAGAATTGGATATCAAGGAGTTATAACTGAAAGAAGGAATATCAGGGAATAAATAACTGGAAGAAAAGATATCAAGAAGAAATTACTGGAAGAAAAGAATATCAAGGAGAAATAACTGGAAAGAATGAATAACAAGGAGAAATAACTGGAAGAAAGGAATATCAAGGAGAAATAAACTGAAAGAAAGGAATATCAATGAGAAATATATTGAAGAAAGGGATATCAAAGAGAAAAAAACTGGAGAGAAAGCAATATCATGAGAAATAACTGGAAGAAAGGAAATATCAATGAGAAATAACTGGAAGAAATTGTATATCAAGGAGAAATAACTGGAAGAAAGGAATATCAAGGAGATATAACTTGAAGAAAGGAATATCAATAAGAAATAACGGGAAAGAAAGGGATATCAATAGAAATAAAACTGGAAGAAGGGATATCAGGAGAAATAACTTAAAGAAAGGATTAATCAATGAGAAAATACTGGAAGAAAAAGGAATATCAATGAGAAAACAACTGGAAGGAAGGAATATCAATGAGAAATAACTGGAAGAAAAGGAATATCAAGGAGAAACAACTGGAAGAAAGGAATATCAATGAGAAATAACTAGAAGAAAGGAATATCAAGGACAAATAACTGGAAGAAAGGAATATCAATAAGAAATAACTGGAAGAAGGAAATATCAATGAGAAATAACTGGAATAAAGGAATATCAAGGAGAAACAACTGGAAGAAAGGAATATCAATGAGAAATAACTGGAAGAAAGGAATATCAAGGACAAATAACTGGAAGAAAGGAATATCAATAAGAAATAACTGGAAAAGGAATATCAATGAGAAATAACTGGAATAAAGGAATATCAAGGAGAAACAACGTGGAAGAAAGGAATATCAATGAGAAATAACTGGAAGAAAGGAATATCAAGGACAAATAACTGGAAGAAAAGAATATCAAGGAGAAATAACTGGAAGAAAGGGACATCATCAGTCATCATCATTTAATCCTTGCATTTAATATGACAACTTTACAGAAGAAATAGATTTTAACAAAAGAGTGCTTCGATGGTGACACTCTCATTCCAGGTTGGAAAACCAAGTCATTTACAGGACTAGCATTAAATCTGTGAATTTGTTTTTTTATTTTCTCTTAGTGTAAAAAATATTATTATATTAAGCTATCTTTTCATCATTTTTAATTGAAAATAAAGCAGAACTATGTGACTGTTTGTAACTGACAATATATAGATTTACCTGTGAAGTGATTTGTTTGGTAGACTCTGTACATTTGTCGGTCATTTGTTGGAATGAATTGGACAGATGTTCTAAAAGGGCTTGTTTGTCTGTTGTCATTGGATACGTTCTCCTCCATGTTGACAGATGCTTGCCATGTACTTCTCAGTGAGAAGACGCTTGTATCGACCCACCTGAAAGCCTCCCTGACTTGCATTGATTTACAAGAGTCTGCAGAATCTTCACAAGATTTACGTTTATTTTTGTCGTCGGCAAGAGGTAAACTCATCATACTGCTGCCAGTTGGAGTCGCTTGAGCAAGAGTGGTGTCGGTCATAACATAGTAGTATGATTCTGTAGGACTAACAGATGCTAGTGTCTTGTAAACAACTTCTCGCTCAATGTCATTTCTGGTCAATGGATCCCTCCATTTCTTCATCAGCCAGCAATGTAACTCTGATCTTTCGCACCATGATGTTGTATTGAGTGATGATTAATTTCTTTGTAGATTTTCGTGCCATGATGAAGAACCTCGTTTGTAGCCCTTTTCCGGAATGGGAATTGTCTGGGGGCTTTTGTGTGATGGACTTGTGGCAATAATGTGATGGGGAACCAGTCATGCACCAGCTGTCATGGGAGGTTAATCCCCCTTCCTGAGTTGGAATGGTCAAGACGGGCTGGTGTTAGATGGTCCGGTCATGTGACTGGTGTAATGTGGTGAATGCTGTGATGGTGATCCAGGTTACAATGTTGGTGTTAACATTGATGGAGAGATCATGGTAAGTTTCTGGCATGACCAAACGTGTTAGGGTGATACATAACTGCTCATTATAAGGTGATCCTTGGGGACTGGAGTCACTGTGGTAGACAGGACTGTGCTGTGGGGATGGAGCATTGTGATAGACTGGGCTGTGCTGGGGAGAATACTGGCATGAAGGAGAATGAACAGGACTGACATTTGGAACATATCCTGGAGAGTGCACACTGCTGTCAGACATGTATCCACCTGGGGAGGACATCTGCCTGTTTGGTGAATGACAAGGAGATTGCATGCCATTCTGAAGTTGCATCTGTTCCTGTTGCTGCTGGAAATCAGGACTGTAGCCAGGATACTGTGGTGGAGGTGGTCTTGATGCCATGTGTGACATTGGACTTGTGCTCATGTTCATGGGTTCATTCAAGGTCATATTCATTGGTGATGTGTTCTGCTGTTCTGGAACATGCCAGGTAGAAACATGGGACCTCTCAGAGTATTCTGTCTTGCATTCCTTAGGAGAAGCCATTTCATTGTAACCATAGCAACGCATCTTCTTGTTGCCACATTTCCAGGTATTTGGTCCTGATTGATTATCATTCTGAAGGAGCATCAGAATTTCATCCATTTCTTCCTCAATGAATTCCGTTGAAGCAACGTTTGTCTGGGATGTGTTTTGGGTTGAAGTTGATGTACTACATTGGATCTGTGGTTGGCGGGTCTGGCTACATTGCTGCCATGCCAAATTTGGATGGCTTTGTCCTTGGTGCCACATTTCTCCCATCTTTTTCTGGTATTCACAGCTTGGTCTATCTGTTTCTAATTTAACTTTGTCTCTTACTGAAGATGACTTCAGCGTGTCATTAGATTCCTCCCTCATAACGTCCTGGTGAGGACTGGCAGAAGGAGATGTTGAGGGTTGTTGGGTGACGTTTTCTACATCTACTAGCGGTCGGCGAACCAGTTTTGGACTACTACCGGAGGAGGGTGTGATATCACTTCCATCAGCTTTCTTGGGCCTTCCCATCTTTATGGCTGAAAAAAGAAAGAAGAACAGTTTTATAATATTATCATACTTTTTAACTTTGTCATGTATCTTTCTAGTTTAATTTATATATTCATATTAATATGTCATAAATTTATACATTTATATTTAACTGTTTTTGCGTGAGTGTTTGCTACACACATTCTTGTTCAGAATGGTAATAGGTTTTTAATCAGAATTAAGGTCATGTCTATATAACAGGGAATGGGTAAAGAACTAGAAAAAGTTTTACTATTGTTTAAACCATCAGCAGGCTGTCTACTTCGTAACATTAAATTAAATCCCTGAACCTAAATATATTTTCATTTTGAATAAAATTTAGTTACCATATTAAACACCCTTATTTTTCAGGAAAATACTTATTTTTTTGCTAATTAAAATTGGGACACATTACAATTTTTTAAAAAATCTGATAATTTTTCGCTCCTAAGTTTTGGGACACGTATAAATTTTTATTTTGTACATTGTTATTTTTCATCTCCAATAATTTCGCATATTAATTTTATACGTTTTAATCCCAAAATATCCATGAAAAATATTGCCTGTACATCGTAATTTTCTATTTCCGATAATTTAATATAAAAGATTAGGTAAAATAATGATTGCTTTCTTTGTTATTTAAAGTCTATAAATTGCCATACCTGTAACTTTAATTTATTTCTTTGTTATAAGTTTTAACCCCGAATTATCCATGAAAAACTTTGCCTGGGGCATCGCTCCTTTGCTTGTAAATGTGTGATAAAACAATCAGGTCACTTCTGACGCATGGCCTGCTTACACAACTCCCAAATTAACTAATCTATTTATCTAAACACCGATTTTAAGTCACTGTACTGTTATATGATTGACAATTAAAAAAGTGTTCATGTTATTTTTAGAAAATCATGTTCATTACATTGATACTTTTCAACTTAGTGAAATAGAACGCGACGTAAAATGATGCAAGAAACTGTGAGAGTGATGACATCGCACATTGGCACATTAACATCAAAAATAAATTGCCAGCATTATAGACATATTATAGCATGTAGTTCAATCGCGATATAAAAACACTGACTGGTTCACATTTATTTATTATATACTTTTTCGATACCTTAATGCTAACTTTAGTGTAAACCAGTCTGACTTTGAGTGGACATTTCATGATTACCTGACCATAACGTGTTTATCTGGTGAAATTGACATTTTTGGATGACACCAAGTT